>JASDQU010380931.1:0-11192 GCA_032191745.1 Picea mariana | reverse complement strand
TTTATGGGACCCCGAAGAATGAAAGCAAGATGGGTCCACCCATTTCTTTCTTAAGTACAGGGTGGGCGCCACATAAATATGTCCTATCACAAATTATTCTTCCATGTAAAATGTAAGGAGCGAATAGAGTATCTTTTATTTAAATCGCAGTGTTGGGCAGCAGAAAAAAAAGATTGTTGTGCATGTTTAACTACGGATCAAAGAGCGTCTTAAATTCTTGTAGAAAGAGGTTGAATTCATCTATCAATAGATGTATAGGAAAATGAGTCAATTAAAAAAAAAATACAAAATAAAATAAAAAACAATATTAGACATTGGAAAACACCACACAAAAACCTCAAATATTCTATATTAAGATAAACTGGATTACAAAATACAGCTGAGATTATTTCCCAAAATAGTTGTCTTGAAATATTTCAGCACATATTCTCTGAAATTTAAATGTGTTTTCCATAGTGACTGCGATTGGGGCTCCCACAGACAAAAAAATAAAATATGTACAAGAATCAAGCTTGTAGACAATCTTTTATAGATTTCAAGTTGATCATCAAATGCTTTCCTGGTTAAAAACAATGAGTTGAATATCAATTTCGGGTCTTGGACTTCATTGGTGTTGCCAGCTAGATCTATCCCAGCTTCTTGAATAGTTTGTCTCTTCTAGATATGGCCTGCTTGCATTATCTTTTTATTCAACATTCCATACTTTGCTAAGTGTTAATTTCCCTCTATCGTCGAAAACTTGGTGTTTAAGGTGCCTTCCTTGTAATGTTCCTGGTCATCGACATATGAGACAACTTAGAGATGTGATTCATGCCCAATTCAAAGACGAGGGAGTGGTTTTATGTGACGTCAGCTTTGGGGGAAAAATCCTGTTATCCAACAAAAGTTGAGACAAAAAAAATTCAAGTATCTTGTGATTGGTATTCTCCTTGTATTCGATCATCTGTTTGGTTGAAAGGCCTGCCTGAAGATTTGTATGTTGAATTTATTTGTTTTATTGTTGTAAATTTGAAGGGACATTCAATTCACCTACAAAATTCTCCTATGTTAAAGTATATAGCTTCTTCCAGCAACTTATATTTGGCAAGTGTATCAAATGCTGCAGATCACACCAGAATATATCTTTCGTCATAGGGGTGGTAGACATCGTGGCTTACAAAATGGTCTCGAATATTCAGAAGTGATGCAAAATATTGCTCCATGCCCGAATATACTCATAAGGAAATTATAAATTTGGATCCTCACGAAGGTGAGAAACTGTATTCGTGGTTGAATCAACATTCTAAAATTACTGAACCTTTTATGTCAAAGTTGTAACAGACCTGATAGCCAACCAACTTCTATCTCAAAGTTTTTTGAGTGACCTCTGGATGTAGTAACAGACTCGACATAAAATCAACTTTCGATCACTATTGGTATTAATGTTAAGTGTAACAAGTCGTGACCCCAGGCTCTAGGTAGCTTCAACTTCATGCATCCACACTGGCGGTGACTCCAGGCTCCAGATAGCTTCAACTTCAGACATAGACACTAGCGGTGGCAATGGGAACAATGCCATTGACTGTAGGGTGGTAATGCAGTGAACAAGTAGGCCTGTCATTGTCAAATCACTTAGACTGCAGGATTTTCAGACCTGCAAAGAGCATCGACTTTAGTGTTGCTTTGTCACGACAATTACAATGTTTTTGTGAGTCCATAAATCTTTGGAGATTGAGTGTGCTATGTGATGATGACCTCGACATTAGGTACATGTCAGACATCTATTATCTGACATTGCAATGTTAATGCGATTGCCATACTCGAAGACAGGTCGATTTCATTGGCACAAGCAATATTAATTGTGTAATTAATTAACATCTTTGAAGGACATGAATCCCAAACAATGTGTGAAACTTTTCGAACAACCATGTGTTAAAAAAATACATTGTTTTATGTTTTAAAAATTAAGAAATTTTGTTTTCTATGTCTAACATTAGGTTGCACACATAAACCTTTTTAAGTTAACCGAAATTAATATATAGCCAACTTAGATCCCCATAAGCGATCAGATTCCTTAGATCTATTTTATTACCATCAAGTTGGTTGGGATAGAAGGATCCACCACTAGGACAAAGAAAGAAGGTAGAAACAAAAGCACCTGTGCAAACGCAAGCTGGTGATGGAAGCACTTTATGACCAGGAAGACAATCTTTGTTTTTCAACCTGTGATCCTGATGAACAACTCGAGAGGCACTTGCATCGAGCAACAACACAAGGAAATACTTCAAGCATCGAGCAACTTCCATTTTTTTTCAAATATCGGATCTACTGCAACAGAAGAAATGCATTCTCCTTATTCAAAGCACGGGAAACAGAAGGAAGATTGATAGTTGGTGGAAACAACTCTGGAATATCCTACTACATCAAGGTCTCCTCTAAAGAATGAAACAAAATGATTACATGAAGGTGGTAGTAAAACATGATCTTCATAAACCAAATCATTACCTGAATATGTCAAACTTCTAGCAGAAGGTGGTAGTATAAAGTAATCTTCAGAAAGTGTTGCAAAGTCCATAGTCCAGAATTCCTTCCCATTAAATTTTCTCAGTTACATGTCGATGCAGATATCAGAAACTTTTGAGAGCCTCTTTCCCTGGTTATATACCCACCTTCAACTACTAGGAGAATATTCTTGCAAAGAGCAAAAAGCTCTTCGACCCAGATGCAATCATATGCATAGGAATAGTGAAAACAATGTGCAGTACCGATAGAAAGTTGATTGTATGTGGAGTTTGTTACTACATCCATAGGTCAGTGAAAAAACTTTCACTAAGAATCTGACTTTCTTTCAAGTATATTACCACACCCATAAGTAGCTCAACAAACTTTGAAATAAAAACTTCTGCAATTTTAGGATGTTGATTCAACCATCCATATAGTTTCTCACATTTGTGAGGATCCAAAATTATAATTTCCTTCTGAGTATATTCATGCATGGAGTAATATTTGATGTCATTTATGAATATTCCATACCATTTTTCAAGCCACAATGTGTGTGACTCCTCTGACGAAAGATAAATTCTTCTGTGGTCTGCAGGATTTGATACACTTGCCAAATCTTTGTTGTTGGAAGAAGCTATATACTTCAACAAAGGATCATTTTGCAGGTGACTTGAAATTCCCTTCCAATTTCCAGTAACAAAACAAAGAAATTAAACATACAAATATTTAGGCAAGACTTTCAACCAACCAAAGGATCGAATACAGGGAGAATACCAATCATAAGATACTTGAATTTTTTGTGTCTGAGTTTTTGTTAGCTAACATAATTTTTTTTGCTCAAAGCTTACATCACATAAAATCATTCCCTCATATTTCAATTGGGCCTAAATGGCATCTCTAAGTTGTCTCACATGTAGATGACCAGGAACATTACAACGAAGGCACCTTAAAGCCCAAGTTTTCGATGATAGAGGGAAATGGGAATAAGTATTTAAAATGAACGTTGGAGGATGATAGTATAATCTTCCGTAAATCCTAGTTTAATTCGTTTTAATGGCAGATGTCCTTGATCTTTTCGCCTATTAATGCCAATATTTTTGAATATGTGTGTTGAATAGTCACTAATAACATATGAGTTAACATTTCCATATGCAAGCATATTCTCAAATATGACAACTTGTAATATATGAAAAGTATTAAAGAGGGACATGATGTAAAGACCTTTGTGGATGAGAACATTGTGGATGACAATGGGGTAGTACAATATTGCACTCTTACTTTGATGATGCCTTAAAAAAACTAAAATAAGCAACAATTTTTTCCAATTCAAGATGGACACAAAAAAATCAGCAGATCCCATAATATTCGCCAGTAAATGCGTTTTAATGGGAGATGTCCTCAAGCTTTGCGCTTATCAATGCCAATATTTTTGAACATATCTATTGATTTTTCACTAGTAAAAGCATGATTAATGTGCATTGGAAAGGGAGGAAGGTGATGGGGATGGAGGGGAGCGAAAAATACTCTTAAACTTTTGTGAACCCGGGAGTCTGTGAACCAACGAAACTTTGAAATATTGACTAAGTATGGAAAGGCGAGTTGGTCAGACATAGTCATCGTAGGTAGAGTCGGTCTTGCAAGTTCGAGGAGTCTGAGGTCAAATTGTAGATCACCCAAGTTTTTGGTGCAAGATGTATACCCTGAACACGGGGCACCAGAGTTCGATAGCGTCTATCGGTGAACCCACGTTCATAAAATTGGATAATTATGCAAATGAATGGTGGTCGGTCAGACTCGTGATGTGAATATATAGATGGATATGAGGATTTGTCAGTTCGCCACCCTGGGAACCTTGAGCACAGAAACGTGACTAAGTATAGAACTAGAAATGCATAATAGAGGGGAAGAAGAAAAGGGAAAAATTGGTAAGTATATAAGAGGAAAAAGAAAGGGAGATAAGAACTGTATCCCTCACAGAACAACAATTAGTCTCATAATTATGAATCCATAGAAATAAATTAACTATGGGAAAAACATTCTCAACTATGAAATATAGTTGGAGCTTGACAAACTCTGGTTCAAGTAAAAAGAGATGTTGTTTATATCTATTGCACCATTTTTCATATTATTTTATCTTAATAGTATTTTTGGTGGCCCAACTGTAAAACCATGTTCCAATTTTTGTTTCTCAAGTGGAGATGTGTTTGTGAAGACACATTTCCTTGAACCACAGTCCAGGGGCAGGGAAAGTGCAACATCGACTGTTTGTTGAGCATAGATTTTTTGAGGAGTAAGCAATGTATTTCCAAGTGCACGTATCGTCTACATAGTATCAATATGATTTCTTTCATGTTCTTTGTGTATTCTTCTGAATGCACTTGTCATAGATTTTTCAACCTTTGCCATGTCACTATGGCTGCAATAGAGGTGAGATCTTTGGTGAACAGTCACCTCAAGAACAACACCAAGACAATGTCACACTCATGTTTCTCTGGTCATAGTAGTCACATACAAAAAATGTTATGTAAGTGGATTTTGGCTCAGGCATTCCTAGTATTGAGAATTCTTACTTGCAAACTAGAAATAGTAAACAACAACCAACGAAAAGGAATGCAACCATGACACTGAGACTCACCGGTGAATGGGAAAGGACAAAAGCGCAACCCTGGCCTATAAACTGCAACAACATGTCCAATTGTGGATGCAGGAGCCCAACCCTGCAAAGTTGAAGCAAAAAAGAGCAAGAGGAAAAAAAAAAACCAGTGAACAAGTACGAAGAGGCCCAGCTGTAGCTACAGGACCTCAAATCTGCAAATTTGAATCAAACAACAATAAGCAGCATCCATCGAACCAATGAGCAAGCATCAACTGGTCAAACAGGAATGTCGGTGAAGAACAATATTTCCCAAATTGACTGCAGAAAAGATTGTATAAAAAAATCAGAGGAATATTGTAACACGCCTGTTAAGAAAACATTTCAGGCTGAGGCCTGCCAGGTAAACATTTAAGGCTGTGAGGACCGTGAAAACACCTCCCACTATGTAAACATTTAAGAAACTTGCAATTTGCACGGTTGGCATTTTGCATCCGCAATTGGAACTGCGTTTATGTCGCTCCCCATTCACGGGTAAGTTTCACTGCCATGGTTGCATCCTTATTCGTTGTATGTTTTTTTTTTTTTCTATTTTGCAAGTAAGAATTTTCAATACTGGGAGGGATCAAAATCCTCTTGCAGAACATATTTGTATGTGACTACTCAGAACCCACCTCCATCACACCCAGTGACATATACAAAAGGAAATTGAATTTTCTCCTCACATACAAAGATGTTCTACAAGAGGATTTTGGCTCATACATCTCTAGTATTTAAATTTTTTCACTTGCAAACTGGAAATAGCAAACAACAAGCAATTAATACAAACATAAACGTAGCAATGAAACCCACTCGTCAATGGGGAACGAAAGAAGCACAGTTCCAATCGCAGTTGCAGAATCCCAAGCGTGCAAACTGTAACAACAACAACAACAACAGGAAAACAAGAGAAACAACAACAGGAAAACAGGAAACCAATTAACAAGCAATGATCAAGCATCAATCGGTGAACCAGTAATGTCGCTAAAGAACAATATTGCCCATATTCACTGTAGACAACATTGTAAAAAAACAAATCGGACAAAAATGAATTGTAACAGGCCTGTTAAGTAATGCAGGAATGCAACCGCATCACTGAGACCCACCAGTGAATGGGGAAGGATAGAAGTGCATCACTGGCCTGCAAACGACAAGAATAGGTCCAACTATAGATGCACGACCCCAACCTTGCAAAGTTGAAGCAAACAAGAGAAAGAAACAAACAAAAAACCAGTGAACAAGAACTAAAAGGCCCAACTGCAGCAGCAGAACCTCAACTCTGCAAAGTTGAATCAAACAACAATAAGCATCATCTAGCAAACCAACAAGCAAACATCAACCAGTCAACGAGGAATGTCGGTGAAGAACAATATTGGCCAAATTCACTGCACACAAGATTGTATCAAAAAATCGAAGGAAAATATATTGTAACACACTTGTTAAGAAAACATTTCAGGTTGTGAGGCCTTTTAGGTAAACATTTAAGGATGTGAGGACCGTCCAAAGGCCTCCCACTGTGTAAACATTCAAGAAAGTTGCAGTTTGCAAAGTTGGTATTTTGCATCCGCAATTGGAACTGTGCTTTTGTTGTTCCCCATTCACGGGTAAGTTTTAGCGCCATGGTTGCATCCCTATTCGTTGTTTGTTTTTAGTTTTTTTCCAATTTGCAAGTAAGAATTTTCAATTCTAGGAGCGATCAAAATCCTCTTGCATCCCATGTTTGTATGTGACTACTATGACTAGAGAAGCAGGATTGTAATGTTATCTTCATCTCATTCCTGAATGCCAATGTTCAATACATAACCCACCTTCATCACAGCCACAGTGACATATAAGAAAAGGAAATCGTATTTTCTCCCCACATACAAAGATGTTCTGCAAGAGGATTTTGACTCAGGCCTCTCCAGTATTGAAAAATTTCACTTGCAAACTGGAAATAGCAAACAAAAAACAACGAATAGTAAGATAAACATGGCACCGAAACCCACACGTCAATGGGGAACGACAGAAGCGCAGTTCCAATCACGGTTGCAGAATCCCAAGCATGCAAACTGCAACAAGACCAACAGGAAAACAAGAAACCAGTGAACAAGCAACGAATAAGCATCAACCAGTAAACCAGTAATGTCATTGAAGAACAATATTTCCCATATGCACTGCAGAGAACATTGCATAAAAAAATCGAAGGAAAATGTATTGTAACAGACCTGTTAAGTAAACATTTAAGGCTATGACGCTTGTTAGGTAAAAATTTAAGTCTATTAGGACCGTCGAAGGGCCTTGCAATGTGTAAACATTTAAGAAAGAATGCAGTGTGGCAGGTCTGTTACGTACGCAAAATAAATATTATATTATTTTATAATAATATAAAATAATAATAACAATAAAGAAAAATAGTAACAATAGTTCGAACAATAGAGACTATGCAAAAAAAAAAATAGTCAAAGGACGAACTAATATGAAGTCAACTAATAAAAAACCGACTCTCCATGCTCAAAACTTTGGATATCTAAACATTTCAAAAAAATAGTCAAAATTCCGAAAGACCATAGATGATAAAAAACTTTGGATATGCTAACATATAAAACATTGGGAATAGCAAAGATGGAAATAAGACCTCCAATCTGTTGTCCAATCAGATCATGACATATATGGTATTTTTTATTATATACAAATCAATGTATTTAGTTCTCTAGATCCAACAATAGAGATTATGCAAATATTTTTAGTCAAAGGACAAACTAATATGAAGTAAACAAATTATCAATCGCTATGGTCCCTCTACGCTTTCAATGGGAACTAATAAGGTCCTAATAATTCTCAAATATATTGTGTATGGTTATAATTAAACTTCGTTTTCGTTTTCGTTCTCATAATTTCCTAGTTATTTGTAGTGTCAATCTCCGAGCCCATTCAAAGGGTCAATTAACTTTTAGTAATTTTCATTTGACTTACCTAAATTTCCTTTCAGTCGACTGCTTTAGTAGCGTCAATGTGATTAATCATTATTGAACTCGATGTTTCATGTAATACCATAATTTAAGCATACCACCAATACCCTGAATATGAACCTACGTAATCCCAAAATGCATTCCATGCTAATTATCATTCAAGTGAATAACAATGACTGGAGTAATATTTCAAATTTAGCATGTTGAATCTGCAATTTAAACTTTTTTTTTTCCATGTAAATGTGTGTGTGTGTCTTTTTTTATGTACATAATGACTGGATTAATATTTCAAATTTAGCATGTTCAATATGTAATTTAAACTTTTTTTTCTTTTTTCTTTTTTTTCATGTACATGTGTTTGCCTGTGTCTTGTTTGTTTCTAGATAAGTTTGAAATTATTTCTACTTATAGATAAATTTTAAATTATAAATATGATGCACTGCAAGACAAATAAACAACGATACAAAACGATGTCTCGGAACGAAGATGAAATGATGTCTTGGAACGAACTGTGCACTTCCTTTAATCGATTGGTAAATTCTCTTCTGTTTCCTCTCGCACAATTTTTCAAAGTCAGAAATTCACAGTAAGAAATATGTATTTATGAGTTACAATATTTTACAGTAAAATTTCAGTCCATGTAAAGACGATGATTTTTGAGTTGCAGGTTGTTACTGCTCGTGCCGGTGATGTGCAGGAGAATAATAATCGACATGGGATCGATAATGATCTGTGGGATAGATTGCCCCATGAACTGCAACTAGAATTGTTAAAATTGCCCCGATTTCTAGCAAGATGACGAGGACGCTTATTTTTTATGCAAAGGCTGACACGTGGAGGAAGTTACAAGACCTAAATGACGTATTTTTTCCACGTATGAAGGAGCCCTTTTTGTTCAACGACCTTTTCTATTGGTTGGTGAGGTCAAACAAACAACAAAGTGAGATGGTGGTGTCGTTAGACGTGGAAAATGAGAAGTGGGAGGAGCCTCTTGTGTTGGATGACTGGTGCTCCACGCCTGCATGCATGGTGGAGCTTGAAAAAGAAGCGTGCGTAATAATTGTAAATAAGGAGAATCCAAATAAATTAGAGATGTGGAAATTGGACATCCAAGGTAAACACAACCACACATGGGTTAAAACCATTGCGGCACCATTTCTTCTGATATCTTCTAACAATATCTCTGTATTTGGAGGAGACGTGATGTGCATCGGCAGTAACGGGAGATTTTGGGAATATCATATAGAAGCAAAAGTTTGGAGACATGTAGGACTTTTCCATAAAGATGTATGGGAATGCAGTAAAGTTGCAAGGCATATATGTACATTCTACAAGCCCACCCTTTTTGGGTTTTATGGTGACCAAGTACTTTAAGGGATTAGTAACATTTACATGAATGAAATGTCACGTAGGCATTTAGCTCATGCATGGATAGAACTTTGAGCATAACAATTTTTTTAAAATTGCTTACATTGTCACTCTAGAATCATCAGAAATTATAGTGGTTGGTGATTTGGAAGTGTTTTTATGATTACATATTTTTTATATAAATCTTACATTATCTGTGTAATGGAAACATTTTGTTTAATCTTAGTTATTGTTTGCTTAATGTTCTAATAGATTTTAATTTGTATTAATGATTTTATTGATTGAGTTAATAAATTATTATTTCATGTTACATTAACTAAGTACTCATTGTTGACATAAACATTGGTGGAGTTAATTTCATAATTCTAAGTAAATATTTTTAATTTTCCTTGAATACCATATGATATGGCTTTAATCTTCTCATCGTTACAACATGATGGACATTGTTTGAGATTTGTTTACCATGTTTTTAAAAAAATAATGCCAAGTTTCATAGAAGATGGAATCTTGATGGGAAGGACAACATGATGTGGACATGTGTCCACTTGTTTATTAATGTTTTGACATTTATTTACTAGATAGTCCCCATCTATAGAACTCCTTTTCTCTTGGATAGCTATAACTTCTTCCACACATATAACTTACCCTTACATGCTTAAGTAATAAATTAATATATCCATCATCAGGGTTTGTATTTGTGTTGGTTGCAAAGGATCCGAAAATCAATCTCCTTTTAACTCCTCGCGCTCTATCAGAAATGGATTTGTTGGTTCATGGATCGAATAGAAGCAAATATGAAACGTTCAATTCTTCATGCTCTTGCTATAATGAAACGACCTTTTTCTAATTTGGCCCTTTATCCGTATGACTTGTTTTTCTCAATGCTCTTCAATTCTATTGCATAGTTTGTAATGACTTCGCAAAATGGGCATAATCTTAAAGAATTTGTGATTTTTTGGCTCATATGTCCCTCCATTGAACAATTTCTAATCAGTTTGCAAAGACACTTAATCTATAATCTACGTTGCACTATTTTGATGAGAATACACCTTGATGATGGCATGCATGGTGTGCATATAGTCGCGCAAAGACTCAACATGTCCCTATCACTTAGTTTTGTTTCTAGAATTTATATCGATGAACCATCAAACCAAGGGTACACATGCCCAAATAGGTCTAACAACCATATTCTCATTTACATGTGATAAAATCCAACTCCATAAAAATAATTACAAATGTATGTTTGAGCACGTGATGCTATGAAACAACAACCTATTTCAATGAAAACATCCCTCCTTCTCCAAATACAATTACATAAACCGAGTACTTATCTTACCATTGTATGTCTAAGAAAATCATACAAGAAGCATCTACTAGCTTATTTACCAATATCCCTTTTTTCTCCAAATATGTTGAGCCAAATTACTCATTCACCGAGTACTTCTTCCTCAATTTGATTTTGCCTATGCTCCATGTTGATCAACTGTATGCTCGAGCAAATGATGCAAGAGGCATCTTCCAATTTCTTACCAGCATCCATCCTTGCTCCAAATACAATGAGCCAAAGCACACATTCACTAAGTGCTTCATCTTCAATGTGCTTCTTTCTGTGCTCCATTTCCATGTGTCATTCACCATGGTTTATAAACTCATGAACCATCACTTCAATTTGTGTGCATATCTCTCTTCCAAATGTCGTTCAATTTACCAACAATTTCATAAGCATGGATCTCAACATCAAACCACTCTCATTAGAGAGT
>JASDQU010380927.1:0-11181 GCA_032191745.1 Picea mariana | reverse complement strand
TCACCATCAAAATTAAATCCACAAGCATAAGCAAATGCAGGGTTGAGGTAGAGCCCTACTGCATGAATGGGACGATGGAGAGTGTTATTCCATCGCTCATCAATCACACCCCATATCTGAGCTCTCTTGGTGAGTCCTTCCTCCCCCTTGTTCTCATAGTACCGCTAGATAGCTTCCTTGGCCCTATCCATGGCCTCATACAAGTAGCCCATAATTGGGAAAACTTATAATTTTCCATTCAGACTTGAGTTTGATGCAACAAACAATGTGGCCGAGTATGAGGCACTTTTGCTAGGCTTGGAAATTGCTAAGGACATGGGTATCAAGATTCTAAATATAAAGGGTGACTCAGACTTAGTAATTCTCCAAGTGAAAAATAAGTATGCATGCAAAAGTGAGAGGTTGAGAAGATATAGAAATGTTATATGGGATGTCATAGAATTCTTTGATGCTATGGATCTCATTGCTATCCCTAAAGACCAAAATAGCCTGGTTGACAGTCTAGTTGTAGCAGCTTCTACCCTCTAGCCCTCAAAAGATCTAATGAAAGGAAAAGAAAAGTTGGAGATAATCTTTAGGCCATCTGTCCCAGACAATATTGATCATTAGCAAGTTTTCAAAGATGATGAACAAGTTCTAAGGTTCATCCACAATGTCAAGGAATTCTCAGGATGTCGGTTACAAAGAGGAGGGTAAAGAGTATGTTGAGGAGGATAATCCAATAAAAAATCCAGTTCCCAGAGGAATAGTTGCCTTAGAAAATATTTTTGACTGGCATGATATGTATAAAAAGAAAAAAGAAGTAATAAAGCCTGGCAGTTACATTGAAATCAACATTGGGACAGAGGAAGTCCCAAGGTTTATAAAAATTGGAAAAGGAACCTCAGAGAAAGAAAGAAAGGAATTGATCAGCTTAGTCCAAGAGTATAGGGATGTATTTGCTTTCACATATGATGAACTCAAAGCATATAAAGAGGATGTGTTTCAACATACTATCCCCCTCAATGATGATACAAAACCTTTCAGACAAAAACTTAGGCGAATAAATCCTAAGTTAGCACCTTTAGTTCAAGCTAAGCTTAAGAAGATGTTGGATGCTAGCATCATTGCTCCAACAAGACATTCATCATGGTGCTCCAACTTAGTTGTTGTTAGAAAGAAAAATGGGGGGATAAGATTATGCATTGATTTCATAAATTTAAATCTAGCATGCATCAAAGACAATTACCCCCTACCCAACATGGAGACCCTACTTCAAAGGGTAATTGGTTCTAAGATTATGTCCATGTTGGATGGCTTCTCCAGTTATAACCAAGTGTTGGTGAGGAAGGAAGATCAAAACAAAACTACCTTCACCACACCTTGGGGCACTTTTGAGTACCTAAGGATGCCTTTTGGCTTACTAAATGCAGGTGCCACTTTTCAAAGAGCCATGGATTTTGCCTTCCATGAATTAATGGAAAAAATCATTGAAATCTACCAGGATGACTTGACAGTTTTTTCAAAAGAAAGGTCAGATCACATAAGTCATCTTAGGCAGGTGTTTGAAAGGTGTCAGAAGTATTGCATCTCTTTGAATCCAGCTAAGTCTATTTTGGGTGTTGACGAAGGCAAGTTGCTAGGTCACATTATAGCAAAAGACGGGGTAAAAATGGATCCTAAAAGGGTCGAAGCCATAAAAATGTTCCTTTACCCCCAACTAAGAAAGCCCTTCAATATTTTCTTGGACAAATAAACTTTGTCAGACGGTTCATACCAAACTTGGCTGAGATGATGAAACCACTCCTTAAATTATTGAAAAAAGATGCTAAATTTGAGTGGACAGATGAAGGAAGGAATGCTTTCAAAAGTATTAAGGATGCAATTGGCAAATCTCCTGTGCTGATTAGTCCAAATTATTCAAAAGATTTTCAAATCTTTTCCTTTGCTTCGGAAGACACTATTGCAAGGGTCTTGCTCCAGAAAAATGAAGAGGGTTAGGAGCAACCCATTGCTTTTATGAGTAAGGCATTACAAAATTCTGAGCTTAACTATACTAGTATGGAAAAGCAAGCTTATGCCTTAGTTAAATCTCTCAAGCATTTACGAGCCTATATAGAATACTCAAAAGTTGTGGGGTATGTCCCTCACTCAGCGGTAAAAGATATCCTTGGGCAACAGGATTGCTTAGGAGTCAAAGGAAAGTGGGTCTCCAAGATTCAAGAATATGACTTAGAGATTAAACCCGCTAAGTTGATTAAAGGTCAAGGGTTGGCTCAAATGCTCACTAAAGGAAATGAACGAGTGTTGGACCTGGTCTACCAAAACAGTCAATCTAGGCCAGCCTTGTCATATGAACTTCAAAAATTAGAACAACACCAATGGTATTCAGATATCATCTACTTTCTTTCAAACCTCACTTGCCCAAGTCATTTGATTGGTCATAAGAGAAGGGCTTTGAGGTTGAAAGCGGCTAAATATTGTATCATGCAAGACGGCTTGGGGTGGGAGAACCCCGGTGGAGTGATACTTAGGTGTGTTGATGAGCTAGAGTCCAAGAGACTTTTGGTTGACTTCCATTCAAGATTTTGTGGTGTACACTTTGCGACTAAAACTACCGCCCACAAAATCCTCAGAGCAGGTTACTATTGGCCGACCATTTTCTTAGAGATGTTCATAAAATGGTCAGGAGTTGTCAGCAGTGTCAGTCATTCACTGGGAAGCAGAAGCTAGCAGCCTTGCCTCTTCAGCCTGTAGTGGTCGAAGCCCCTTTTCAGCAGTGGGGGCTTGATTTCATAGGTCAGTTTAAGGATAATTCAAGTAATGGTTACACTTGGATAATTACAGCAACTGATTATTTAGCTAAGTGGGTAGAAGCAATACCCACTAAGTCAGCAACTGACAAAGTGGTCATGGATTTCCTTGAAGATAGGATAATCACTCAGTTCGGTGTGCCCGCCAAGATTACAATCGATAATGCCAAGGCCTTCAGTTCGACAGAGTTGTCTTCTTTCTTCTTTAAGTATGGCATTGTGTTGTCCCACTCTTCAAACTATTATCCCCAAGGTAATGGTCTTGTTGAATCCAGCAATAAGAACTTAATGAATAGTCTTAAGAAAACAGTGGGGGATAATAAGAGGTCATGGGACAACAAGATTAAGTTTGCATTATGGGCAGATAGAATAACAAAAAAGAGTTCCACAGGGAAGAGTCCTTTTGAGCTTGTCTACGGGCTCGATGCTATTTTACCAGTTCACTTAAAGCTTCCAGTGTATCAGTTTTTTCAGAAATATGGTCTGGATGAGGACTTCCAACAGAGCAGAATTGATCAGTTGGTAGAGTTAGATGAGATCAGAAAGAAAGCATTGGATTAGAGTATAAAGAATCGGGACAAGGTAAAGAAGACTTTTTATAAGTCTTCACGGCAAAGAGTTTTTCAGGGAGGGGACACAGTCCTTCTTCGGGATAAAAGAAGGGAAAAGCCAGGGAATCATGGAAAGTTTGACAGTTTATGGACAGGTCCATACATCATACAGGGTACAGCTACCAAGAATTCATTTTGTCTCAGCAGGTTGGATGGTGAGAAGTTGGCCCTTCCAGTCAATGGCCAACTTCTCAAGTTGTTCTTCACCGAGGTCATATGATGCCCATGGGGGCATCTTCTGTATCATATTTTCTAACCCTTATCCTTTGTACATTATGCTTTGTTTTTTTGTACATTATTTACTGCTTTCTGTACTATATTCAAATGTATATTAAATGTTTTGTTGTATCATATGTAATTGTATATTATCATTGCAATTCTTGTTTATTATCGGTTTTATATGGATATGATTGTTGACGAAGCGTCGATGATCCAAGTCACTTGATTTTGGATTCTCGCATGGTCTCCTTCAGATGTAAAGATCAACCACACGTCCCCATATGGAGCCAATGTTATCCACCAGTTTGCACTAGCTAAATTATAGATGAGCTGCCAAAGACTGAGCAGACAGAGGCTCAGAAGTCAGAGTTCAGAGTTCAGCCGGTCTTTCAAAAGACCACCTTTTTCTGCATTTCCATCATTGTAATAAATGACGTGAGTATGAAATATTGTAAAGGGCTATTGGCCACCTAAGACCTAGGTGCGAGCATGTACTCTAGAGTGTTTTTTTTCACTTGTTAATTATTTTTTGCCTGCCTTAGTGGGCGATTAATAATTTCTAAGTTTTTTTTATCTCAAACACTGACTCCAAAGCTGGAGTATGTGCTGGTGGTTAGGCCTTGGCATGGTATAACCAATGCCTAATGTCTAAATGTATATGAGTTCATACTAGGTCATATTAATTGAGTCATATGAAAGTTGCGGCTAGGTTTGATAGTTTTTTTTTAATGTTTTAGTGAAATAATAAAATTCCCACAAAAATGGAATTTTTTAATTGTAAGTCAATAAGTTGTAAAAATAGGGCATCAAACATTGTCAGATGCCATATTTATGCTCGTTTTCCAGTCCAAAGTACCATGTAAACCCCTATTTCCCTTCTGTCGAGACAAAAAAGTGATTATTATCACTAAAAAATGAAATTTGCTCGAAAAATACGGAAAATGGGTAATTTAATTAATTCCCTATTTTTTAGGGAAACTAGGGAACAGGTTGGAAACATGTTTTTTCCTTGTCCCCAGTGGACTAAAGGAAACTAGAGTAACTAGACGTGGAGGAGATCCCAATGAAGGGACTCGACCTCACTTGCATAGATGGCGCACTTGGAAGGGATGGCACACATCCCAAAGTTACCACTCGCCCTCACACTCCCACTTACTCGAGTTTCACCTCACATCACTCCCACTCACCCTCACTTCACTCCCTCCACACCCTACTTCACTACCCTTCATCTCCTCTACACTCCACCCATCTCCCACCTCACTAGTGCGCCACTCCCCTTAACCTATGCGCCTCTCCTTCATGACTTGCGCATCTCCTTTGGAGTTGTCACCCACCGAGCTATAAAGCAAGGTCGACCCCTCTCCATTGTTTAGTATCGACCCCTCGAGCTATACTTATATTGTATCATATTTTGCTATTTCAAGATTGAATAAAGACTTTGGAGGTCAAGAAGGTGTATTGTGCAAGTGTGTGGATGATCATTGTCATGTGCTCAAATTTATGAGGTGATGTTGTTGTAATTACTTGTTTTTCTATTGTTAATATTGGTCTTTGAAGGGGTGTTGTTACCCGGTAGGAAAAGATCATTTGAACTAGTTTGTTTTCTAGATCTTTTTGTCTTCTTACATAAGCAGTTAAAGATTTACATGCAAATTTTGCTTAATACATGCTATCTAGATTTCATGTGTAGGGAGCTCTAGAATTTAACAATCATTTTTGCACGTCGTTTGAAGCATACAAGATCTCATTTTTTGGAAAGGTGGTTGAGCTAGTTTGCATCTTTCACAATTCCAAGACTCAAAGACATAGTCCCTCCTCAATCCACCGAGAGACTCCATTGCCCAAGTTCTATTCCTTCAAGTTGTATCTTCCTCTCTTACTCAAATTCTATTTAAAAAATCGATTTCTTTGGGTTACTAGTTTGCATGCAAGAAGGTAGTAATTATGTTAAAGATAAATCTGTTCTAATTCTTTTGCATGCAGCTCTAAAGGATCAGATCTAAAGTGTATTTAAGGAACTTTATCTTTTACCTAGATCTAGTCTAAATTTTGCCTTAGTTTAACCTTTGTTTCTTAGCATATTTGGAGGCTAGTAATAGGCAAGTCTTTGTGTGCTTTCAAAGTTATAAATCTGCAATCTAAAGTGCTTTGTTTGCTGATTTTATATCAGCCTAAAGACCCTAAGGAGGCTAACTTTCTAGCTCTCACTCCTTAGTTAATTTCCCTTGTTTTAGCCTAGACTAACTTAGTCGATTTTTATATTTTTTGAGTTGACCAAAGACACTTCCCAAAGTGTTTTTGGCCATCTTTTTTAGTTTAATAGCTTGCTGTTTTCACGCAGAAATAACAGGTACAAGAGGAGGCTCCGCCCATTTTTCGAAGTTTCAACCTCTTTCAAACCCCCCAGTGCTCTCGAGAGCATTTTAGTTCACTTATGTTACTTGAAAAGGCATTGTAAGCCTTGATCTCTCATTATAAAGATCAAGTGCCTCTAAAAAAGAAAGTAGTTTAGAATTGTAATAAAGTTTGCGAGCCACAAAGCTCGTCTCTCGTCGTTTCCCCTGCCCCTAGGGGGGAAACCGGTGTCTTTTTCCTTTTCTTTTTTTTCAGGGTTGTGTCCTGTTTCTTTTGTTTTCTTTAGCTTTACTTGCATAAAGAAGATAAAATAAACTCATCTCACTAAATCGAAGTCCTAAAATTAATGGCAAGTTTTAGGTTTGCTTTCATATAACACTAATTGTTAGTTTCTTTTTTGCAAGATATTGGAATAAACCTGAATTGCTCAACCATGTATGCAATTCCACTGCTATGCTCAAGTGGCTTTCGGGACCCAGAAATGGTTTGAGCAATGCATGCTAGTATAATTAGGGAAACCTCTCGGTTGTGTTATTCATCTAAGACCTCTATCCTGGGTGGAGTGTGTTAAGTCAAGAGGCAACTCTCCTCGTTGGACCTAAGGCACACCCGGTCGGTAAGTCTATAAGATTGGCAAATAACGAACAAAGAGGCCACATTTCACTTTGCACACAAAGAGTGGGGACCCCGACTTCAATTCCCACTTCATGGTCTCAAACACTTTTTAATATTCCAAATCCCCTAATTAAAATCCTCAAGATAAAATTAACGCGGCACATTCTTCACATCACAATTTGCTTTTATCTGGCACTGGTCTATCTCTATTTATTTCTTGTCAACTTATCTATTGATTTAAATTTATGTAGTGAATGATTAATGTTTATGGGTTTTACACAGTTTGTATCCTTTGATTAATTCATGCTGCTTTGGTTAAATCTTGTGCTTCAAATATAAACTCCTAGAATAGTTGTGCTTTTCAGTATCAGTAGAGTAAAAGCCTTAGACTATTTTTCATAGGGACTACCCCCCTTGGCTTCGCTAAGAGTTGGCCTAGACGAAGGAGTTGAGGATCAAGTGACAGCACCTTGACTCGAAACTTGCCCCCAAGGACACACCAAGTGGATTGAAGATTTCTTCCACATTAGCCCAGGTGTGTATAAGGCGGCAATAGGATCCAATGCCTTCGGCATTTTGTTTAGATGAAAATATTAAACCTATGGCACAAACAAAAACCAAAATAAACACACGATAATGCAAAGGTTAAATAATAAGAGCTAGATGAATTAGAATGATTGAATCTTCCATTCAAAAACAACAAGAAGAGGCACATTGCAAACCCTAGCCTAACTCTAAAAATTTAAAAAACAAAGTTCAAATCTTCGAGTTCAAACTTCAAACAAATGAAAGAAAAATGTTTTGGATCATACCTGGAAATCTTGATCTCTCCGCTGGCGCTAATAGCAACAAGATCCTTGGCTTTCTCCTCCTTGGCTAGATGCACAATGACTTCCCTCACACCTCTCTAGTTGTCTCACACTTTAGAAATGAAACAATGAGAAAAAAAGGGAACCCGTGGCCTCTAAAACCCCCTCACGCGCACTTTTTCTATGGCTAAACCCAACAGGCCGACACTTTCCATCGACCCACGACACTTTCTCAAAAACTCGCAAGTTAATGAATGTCTCGCGACACATTCAAAATGTCGGAAACGTCATGACATTTTCCTTGGAAAATTTCGGGCCAGTGAAAATTTCGGCGATATATCCGAAATTTCCGATATATCGTCGATATATACAACAGTGGTAGGAAGGTATTGCACGTGTACTGCTTTCCTCTGCACCATGTCTCTGATTTAATGATATTTTATCTCAATGTGTTACAATCTATTGTGAAACACAGGGTTCTCAGAGATCTTCACACAGCTCTGGTTATCACAATGAATAATGGTAGGATCCATCTCATGATCAAATAAATATGTCAGGAGCTTGCGAAGCCACACTGCTCCGCGGACTGCCACACTCAAAGTTATATACTTTGTTTTTGCGGTACTCAAGGTCACAGAGCTTTGTTTCCTGCTACACCAGGAAACCATGGCAAACCCCAAGGTAAAACAACAATCGGATGTGCTCTCCTGGTCCACGACACTCCTTGCCCAATCTGCATCGCCATATCCCAGCAAACTCAAATCTACATTGGAGGCATATCTCAGGCCATGTCCAACTGTGCCTCGTAGATATCTCAATACATGCTTCGTTGTTATCCAGTGAGTCTATCTCGGCTGACTCGTGAACTATCTAAGTACATTCACTGCATAGCATATATCAGGTCTGGTGTTAACCAGATACATCAATGATCCAATCAGTTGTCTATAAGATGTAGATCAATCTTGCCTGAATCGAAAGAAGCCTCATTCATCTTCTTCAAGTTCATCACCATCAGTGTAGGCATGGATTTGCAATCCACCATCCCGAATATCTCCACTGTATATTTTCCTTGGCTCAGAAAACTGTCATCAGTGCTCTGGCGAACTTCTAGTCCCAAGAAGTAGTGCATCATACCTAGATCCTTCACCTCGAACTCAAAAGTCAATGCTCGCTTGCATTCAACAATAAGTCTTTCTGAACCAGTGAGGAATAAATCACCTACATATAGGACCAAGATTAGGCACTCATCACCAACAATGTGATAATATAGGTTTGGTCTTGTTGAAGCCCAAACTCATCAAGAATTCATCCATTTTCTCATACCAAGCACAAGGTGCTTGCTTTAGTCCATACAGGGCTTTCTTCAACCTACAGATTTGAGATTTCTCGTCGTGTATCACTAATCCTTCTGACTGCTCGATATAAACTTCTTCCTCAATCTCACCATTGAGAAAGGTTGTCCTTACATCCATCTGATGTAGTTTCCAACTCATGGATGTAGCTAGTTCAATGATAGTACGGATGGAAGTGTATTGGGCTACTAGAGCAAATGTCTCATCATAGTCAACTCCCTCTACTTGTGAGAGTCCTCTGGCTACAATTCTCGCTTTGTATTTCTCGATACTTCCATCAACTGCATATGTTTGATCTTATAGATCCACTTGGAAGTCACTATAGACTTCCCTTCTAGTCTCGGAACAATATCCCATACATCATTCTTCAAGATAGACTTATGTTCTTCTGTCATGGCATCTTGCAATACCTGCTCACCTGTCGCTTCTCCATGACAAGAAGGCTCAAAATCAATGATGTGGCTCATGGCTGAAAAGTAGCTAGAAAGTCTCTTTGGTCTCTTGCTCTCTCGGAATGTGCCTTGAGGAGTTGCATGTCCCTTTGCCCCTTTCAGAGTTTGTCGAGCCTAGACAGGCCTTTCATGGCCTATTGCAATGTCTCTGGGAATATCAACTGGATCAATAATTGTCTCCCTCTGAACTGTTGAAGGGGAGAAGGTATTGTCTTTTCCTTCTTCTCAAATAGTTTTGACTCCCTCTGAGTCAAGTGACTCCCTCTGGAGTCTGAAGGATAAACATCTTCCTTTCTTGTTAACCTGCCTGGAACAAGAAAACAAACGAAAGTAAACAAGACAAGAATATCTCCTAGAGGAGATTCATGAGTAAATCTCTAGAATCAAAAAAATTTAAGGATTGTTGTCATAGCGACAACACCTACTTGTAATGTAGCAACCTTAAAATGTAGGTTAGAGGCATGATAATTAAAACAATCAAACCTGGAGTCTTCACTTCCAGTGTGTTGTTCCTCTGAATGCATTGATATCCCTCTAGATCCACAATTGCAGCAAGGGTTCCTTCCTCCTACAAGTACCCTCATGACAATGATGCAAATAATATATACAAGTGCATACCTGAGAGTGTACACCAATGGAGATTTTGCTTGCTTGTCAATGTCATGATGAGCAATGATATTCCTTGCTTGTTTACCATAGACTAGGAGGCAAATTATGTTGATGTAGCTTCCTGTGGCCACCTGCCACTGCTACATTCTATAAACAGACTTGTTTGCCCCTGTAGTCACCTTGTACGATACAAGTCTCTGCATCAACCTTGTAGCTACTTTGTCCAGAAGTACACTACTATCACTTTCAACACTTGTCGTATGCTTTCGCATAAGATGGAGAATCAAAATTTTGGTTATCAGACTTCTTCCCGAAAGCTCCTCTACCAACTTGAGCTTTATGATGCTGGGATGATTCAACTTGTGTAGAGACTTCACTTCTATAAGATTCATACATTCCTGCCAAGAATAAAACTTCCTCTTCATTTTCTTAATAGCAACTATTTCATTGGTCTGCCTATTAATAGCCTTCCAAACACTTCCATAGGTGCCATCTGTGGATTTTTCAATAAGATAGGTTAAGCATGTAGTTCATTTCAATTTGCATTTGTCTTAACCGTAAACAAGAATGTTGCAGCAACCAAGATCACAAGAAGAAACACCATGCACAAGAACACAAGAAGTATCCTAGGAAACCCTTCTCAACAAGGGAAGAAAACCCAGCCAAATCCTTTGCTATATTCTTCAAGAGAAAGACCTTCACCACCAAGAAAGACCTAGCACACAAGAGGGTGCTCAAACCCTAGAACTCTAGCGCCCAAGAAAGGTGCGCACCTTTTCCCAAAGAAGTGTACTTGCTGAAATTTCCAAACTCACAAGAAAGATATGATTCCACAATGGGGAATCTTCCTTTACTTATATTAGACTTGTCCTATCAATAGAAGTGTCTATTGGCTCAAGAGGGTCGACCTCTCTAAGTCATATTATAATTATTATAATAATAATAATAATTATTATTATTATTATAATTAATATTATCCAGATTAATTATCTTTTACATTTATTATTAATCACATTAAGGTAGGGCCGACCTGTACCCTTTACATAACAATTAGGCTTATAGGCAGGTATGACTCTTGAACAATATATAGCAAAGGATCTGATACACCCACTAATGCTCATCCACTACGGGCACATCCATAGGGATGTCATATCTTTGGTTCACTGCATTACACAAAAGAACCAAATCTTCACACGTTCACCTGTGCTCGTCCACAGGCACGTCCACTCTACAGATCTTCTTTCTCACTGCCTCACACAGGAGAATCATCTGAAGTCTTCTCGTCAACTCTGCTGCTCAGAGGAGGCTAATACATCATCTTCATTTTTGTTCACATGACGATGCACCCAGCACTTTGGGATTTCACA
>JASDQU010380924.1:0-11192 GCA_032191745.1 Picea mariana | reverse complement strand
AAAAATCCATAGTGATTTTTCAAGAGGAATCACCGATACCGACAGAAGACCTTTTATTCTTTCACAACCCCGCGTTAGGACTTGTGGAAAAAGAAATCGGAGAACAAAACATTGGTAATGGAAAATAAAGGAGCAACTGTTGTCTACAAATTTGGACCCTCTACTTTGATGGATCTAAATCATAAGAAGGGTCAGGAGAAGGGTGCATCCTCATCGATCAGAAGGGTAAACATCATTTCTTGTTCTGTAGGCTAGAATTCGAATGTACCAATAACACTACCGAGTATGAAGCTCTAGTTGAGGGGCTAAAGAAATCCATAGATCTAAATGTCAAGGAATTGAAAGTTTTTGGAGACTCTGAAATTGTTATTAGACAAGTAAGAAATACTATACATTGAAATTCACCCCATCTTAAGAACTACAAGTAGGAGGTTCATAGGCTAATAGAACGCTTTGAGGCTTTCAATATCACTGCGGTCCCCAGGGAAAAGAATGTTCTTGCTGACTCCTTAGCCACAACCGCTTCAAGGTTTTCACCTTTAGAAGATTATGAAGCCTCCTGATTCATTGTAGAGTTGCTCTACAAACCATCAGTACCTAATAATGTTTCTAATTGGAAAGTCTTTGAGGGAGATGAACAGATTGTAAGTTTCTTGACCAACCAAGACAATTTCAAAGATCTCACTATTGACGATGAATATTTCCAAGAGAAATCAATGGAAAACAAGCCTCGGACAGAACATCATGTGGATGGATTAAAGGCTCACATGATCCCGAAGGGGGTAGCTAATTTAGAAAACCTATTTGATCTAAAGGAATGATTCAAAGGACCTAAGAATGCAAAGACCAGTAGCTCTTGCCCCCTCCAAGAAACTGTAAATCTTGGAACCCCAAAAAACCCAAAGCTTGTAAATCTTGGCAAAACTGTATCTAAAGAGGAAAGGAAAACCTACCTTAGATTGTTTAGACAATATCGGGATGTTCTCGCATGGTCCTATAAGGATTTGAAAACCTATGATACCCGCATTATTCAACACACCATCCCATTGAATCTTGAAGTAAAACCTTTTCAGCAAAAGCTCTAAAAGTATCACTCATTCCTAGAACCTCTCATGTATCAGGAATTAAGGAAGCTTCTAGATGCGAAGATAATTTTTCAGGTTAGGCATTCCACCTGGGTGGAAAATCTTGTTACAGTAAGGAAAAAATCGAGAGAAATCCGACTATGCATAGATTTTTGAAACCTCAATAGAGCTTCAGAAAAAGACAATTATCTAGTCCCGCCGATGGAACAACTCTTGCAAACCATGTCAGGCTCAGAGGTTTTCTCCTTACTAGAC
Organism: Picea mariana; assembly: GCA_032191745.1. NCBI lineage: Eukaryota > Viridiplantae > Streptophyta > Pinopsida > Pinales > Pinaceae > Picea > Picea mariana. The sequence continues at coordinate 9,852 of JASDQU010380924.1, read as the reverse complement.
GGTTTCTCAGGTTATAACCAAGTTTTGGTTTCAGAGGAAGACCGTTTGAAAACCACTTTCCGAACCAAGTGGGGAACCTTCACTTATAAACACATGCCTTTCAGGTTAATCAACATAGGGAAACCTTATAAAGGGCCATGGACGTGGCCTTTCATGGACTTATCAATAAATGTGTGGTAGTATATTTAGATGACATAATGGTATATTCAAAGAATAGAGAAGAACACATCCAACATTTAACTTAGATTTTTGAAAGGTGTCGAAGATACGGTATATCCCTGGACTCTAAGAAAACTATCTTTGGTGTCGAAGAAGGCAAGATTTTAGGTCACATCATCTCTGAAGACGGGATTCGCATATACCCTGAAAGGATTAAGGCCATAGGTCAACTTCCGCTACCCCATAACAAGAAGGCTATGCAGTCCTTTTTCAGGCAAATCAATTTTGTAAGGAAATTCACTCCCGATTTTGCCGAGATCATCAAACCATTACAAAAAATGATCCACAAGGATGTCGAATTTAAGTGGAATGATGAACGAAAAGACGCTTTCAACAATATCAAAGCCGCCATATCCCGAGCCCTAGTGTTGTGAAGTCCTGATTTCAACAGGGACTTTTTCCTTTACACTTTCGCTTCGGACCATTCGCTAGCTACGGTTTTAACTCAGAAGGATGATGATGACAACTAAGCCCCAGTATCATTTATGAGCACTAATCTTCAAGAAGATGAGCTCAATTATCCTTCCATAGACAAGTAGGCCTACGCGGTCTATAAGGAAGTAAATAATTTCAGGTCTTACATCCTCAAGAATCACACTAAGGTGTTTGTACCACACCCTGTAGTTTGATCCTTGTTCACCCAACAAGAAATGGGAGAAAGAAGAGGGAACTGGATAGTAGTAGTCCAAGAATTTTATCTAGACATTAAACCTGCCAAGATAGTAAAAGGACAAGGTCTGTGCAAGCTCGCAGCCGAAGCCCAGGATCAAGTAAATGAAGACTCCAGGTGGGAGAATGAAATAACTCTATGGTGTGGAGAAGTAGCATACATCTCCCCAGGAAGAGACTCCTAGTACAAGGACTTGGATTACCTACTACATCATAGGATTTGTCCTGAAAACCTCAACCCCAGAGAGAGAAGATCCCTCAGATTAAAATATGCACAATATCGTCTTATAAATTCGGTGCTTTTTTGGATTAAATATGACGGGGTATTGTTGAGGTGCCTTGAATGTGAAGTCTCTGACAAGGTGCTAAAGGAACTTCATGATGGCCCCATCGGAGGAAATTTTGCTGGAAACACCACCGCTCATAAGATTCTAAGAGCTGACTATTACTGACCCACCTTGTTCAAAGACGCGCATAATTACGCTAGAAACTGTAAGACTTGTCAAATAAGCATTGGAAAGGAGAAAAGGGCAGCAGTCCCACTTCATCCTGTGACTGTTTCGAGGCCCTTTGAGCAGTGGGGGTTAGATATCATAGGATAAATGATGCCTATCTCTTCTAAACTACACAAGTACATTCTTACTGCCACTGACTATTTCAAAAAATGGGCGGAGGCCACCCCTCTGACTCATGTAAAAGAGAAGGTAGTGATCCAATTTATAGAACAACAACTAATCACAAGGTTTGGCCTCCCCTCTATTCTAGTATTTGATAATGCAACTTACTTCTCCTCTAATCTATTGAAAAATTTTTCTCTGGACAAAGGAATCATAATCAAGTACTCTACAAATTATTACCCTCAAGGAAATGGTGTGGCGGAGTCGACTAACAAAAATATGGTAAGGATATTAAAGAAGATAGTTATAGATAACCAAAGAAATTTGCATAATCAACTTCATAATGCCCTATGGGCCGATAGGGTCACACCCAAATAAGCCATAGGAAACTCCTCATACTTTCTGGTCTATGAGCAAGAAGCCATCCTCCCAAACGAGCTCTATCTGCCATCTCTTCAATTGGCCCAAGATTCCAACGAGGAACCCTCATTGGCCATGCAAAAAAGAATCAATACTCTACTTGTGATGGAAGAAGAGAGAGAGAAGGCTAAGTCAAAATTCCTAGCTCACCAACAGATAGTGGAACGATGGTTCGATAAGCATAAGGCCAAAGAAAAGAGTTTTGAGGTAGGAGACTTGGTACTAAAATGGGACAGAGTGAATGAACCAAAAGGGAAGCATTCTAAGTTTCAGAACCTGTGGCTTGGACCTTTCCAGGTTGATGAAAAGATAGGGGTAGGAACTTATCGATTGCATAATTTGAGGGGAGAACCTAATGCCCTCCTAGTAAATGGTCAGGCCCTAAAATAATATTTCCAATAAAAAAAAAATAATAAAAAAATATAAACAAAAAGGGGGGGGGTCTCTTATGTTTACATATTGTTTTCATGATGTCGGTTTTGAATAAATCATCTGGCACGTGCTTCTATTTTTTTTTCTTTTAATTTTTATTTTCGGTTGTTCTTTTTTTTAACTTGGAAGGTGGTGTTTAGAAAGACTATGGTTGACCTCAAATCATGCAACACAGCAGACTTTGTTCCAAACTCATCACTCACGCACAACACAAGAAGAACCAAGGAAGTTATGGTTGCTTTGAAGGGTTCTCTATATAACCTATGCAAATGAATGACTTTGGAAAATGTCAAAAGTGTCTGCTTAGTGTTTGGTAAAACCTCAAGGGAAAGAAGGAAATCTGGAAAGGACGACATGAACCCCGAAGGTGAAACTGGTAAAGAATTCACCTTAACCACCTGACTTTGCAAAACAAACAGACATAATTCTCTCCCACTGACTCGTGGCATCATGCTAAAATAAATTTGATGATTATCAATTGAGTGAATAGTGGGAGAGGGGACACAGATATCTCTACCAGGGCTATGGATGCTCGCTGGCAGCGGAGCAATGTCTGAGATGTCGGGGTGACTCCGTCGGGGCTATGGACGCTCACTGGCAGCGAAGAAACTCCATAGAAAGTGATCAAATGTAATTAAAGGCTTCACACTAGTGAATACATTACTAGATATTTTGTTTAAAAAAAAAAAGGCGAGGACATGAGTTAGGGTTACTGGAAACGAAGGATTAATTGAGGTTAAAAACCCCATAAGAAAACCCAGAAGCATTAAATGGAAGATTTCAAATGCAAAGGTAAAAGGATATCCTATTTAAAACTAGTTGGGTCCCCCACCAACTTCCGTATCATCCGAGTATGAAGGAAGAACAAAGATTCTTCTTTCGCCTAGTAAATCACCATTTATTGAGCTCTCAGCACACCCTAAAAAGTCTCTGCAAAATTTTACTTTTTGGGTACCACTTAATCTTTTGGTATTGTCTAATTTGGAATGATGTTGTTTTCGTTTATCATTGTGTTCTACAAATTCTCCTTGATTCTTTAAAAGTTTCCCTGAACATGTCAAAACCATCATAACTTAAAGGGATTAACATTTGATTAAAGAATCAACCATTAAATCCTTTCACCCGACGCATCCAAAATTTAGCACCCGGAAGAATCAGAGATGAAAGAAAATCGTCCTAGAAAACTAAGGACGTCGATCGCCGATTTTTGTCGATGTCGGTAAAAAGGGAGTTGTTCTTTCATGATAAGCAATGCACAAGAAATTTTTCGATGACTGATTTCATTCGACATCGGTGAAACGTGAAAAAAAGTAGTTGTTTGCGGGGAAAGAAAGGAATCGCCGATAGTCGATCCCATAAAATCATTTTTGCATCGACGACTTGTGAGTAGCTAAACCTGTAAGGAGCGTAAAATGTTTTCCAGGCCACCAACTCTCGAAACATTTCGACATCGATGAATTTCCAAGAAGCTAGCCCAAGGAAAAGGATGCAATAAGTTCATCCCCGATTACTGACCCTTGATATCTAATTGGCATCGGTGATTCCTAGGCTTGGTTAGGGAGCGCATAACTGAAAGAAGGTTACCACCTCTATTGGCACTCGTGAGTCAAGTCACCGGTCTTTATCTGCCATGTGTCACATCAGAACCATCCGACGAAAGTAATCAACATCGACGATTTTCTTTTTGTAAAAAGGAAAAAAAGGGGTATCAACGAAAAATCTCGTAGCTCTGCACTGATCCCCAACTTCCCCATTCAAAAAATGACATGATGGGATGTTTTAGCTCTAAGATACGCTAGATATGATGCATTTAATCGATTGATTAATTCCAATATCGTGCATTAGTTTCTAATTCTTGTGCAAATCAAAATGATCATTTTAGCCTATAGATACAATGCATCTCCCTCCGCGCCTCCACCGTCAACCTACGTAAAATTGATTACAGAGAATTGGAGATAAGTAGTTTTAAATTTCGTCCCATTACTTGTATTCATAGCTTGATGTGATTGGCAAGTTCTCTCTCGTTATATTATCCTGAATTATTATAAGCTAGAGCATTCTGCATGAAAAGAAGTCTGAAACATCCAGAGGAGCGAGATGAATGACCCGGAGAAGGAGTCCAAGGTATAGTGAGTATTAAGCAACATAGTTTAGCAAGCATACAGGTATGTACCAGTCTGGTTTTGTTGTTTCCACCTCACATGTAAATTAGGATCTAATATTACTTTGTATGCCAACCCTAATTAAACGTCTTCAGTTGCAGGAATGATGCCTCCGAAGAAACCTACCACTAGGAAATCTCCTAGAATCCCAAAGATGGAAGAATCAGAAGCAGGAGAGGGCTCCTCCCTAGTCATTGCAAGAAAATTGGAATTCACTTCCAAGACGACACCCATCATCAAGATGATCACTAAAGAAGACTTCGCTCAGCCCCCGACCTTTGGGGACACATAGGAGAACATTGGGACCAAGACAATATTCCTGTGATGGGAATACCTGTTCAAGAAAATCAATCACGAATAATTCCCCGAATATACCCCGCATAGCGATCCTGGCACAAGGAAGCTGGATGATGAGGTTTTCGTCAACATACGCAAGGCTTACCTATACATGGTGGCGAGAAGGAGTCCATTATTCCCTTGCATTGAACTTTTGAAATGGCTCATTGATCACACTGATGCAGAGAAGTGTGTAATTAATGATGATAATGGTCAAATCATCGGGGTTTTCCTCCTAGTAAAAGTCCAGAATTATTACAATCTCAGGGAGCTAGATGAATGCTTGAACATGGATTTTGTTGTGAAGTTTTATCAGAAGCACAACACTAGAAAAATCATGGTGTCTTGGTGGAGAGAAGACAAAAAATTCACCAACCAAAACTCCGGCTGGTACTCGACGGCCAACCTCAGACAACCTTATATCTATCTAATGGCTCTGCTTTACCGGTTGCATGGAGAGAAATATTGTTCTAGGTTTTTAGAGGCATGGATGCCTTTGGCTTATACTATTGCCATCTCCGGAACAAGCTTCAACTTTGGTGCTATCATCTCCAAACAACTTAGCACCCTCATTCTACAGGCTCAACAGTCGAAGGAAGGAGAAACTCTTGCCTTCTACATGGCATCTTATCTATTGGACATCGTCTGTCCAAGAAATGCCTTCACTGGGATGAACCTGAGCTGGCACGCTTCCAAGCTCCCGGTCCATGTCTACTTCGGCATCTTCTGAGAGAATAGGTATAAAAGATCCTGCTCTCTCATTTGCGATCAATTTATCGCACCTATTCATTTTTTACTATTCAAGAAAGAGTTCCCAAAGCTATCTGATGCTGCCAAAAATGTTATATCAAAGTTAGTCACTGGTACTTGGATGAGCACGAAACCTACATTAGGGTTTTTGGCACCACTAGAGCATCACATTTTCTACCTATATATGTCCTCGACCAAATGGTACTAGGGGAAATATGTTACCAAACTATCTTGCAGGGATACAATGCCACTTTGGTGAAGGATAAGAAACAGGCATTCATACCCTATGGGTTTCATATAAGCTTCTACCAAGTTAAAGACACTGCGTAGGCCAAGCAAGAGGGATTAAGTCAATTGGAATTTTGGTTCCAGACAGGACGTTTTCACAGGAACTATCCCAAGGGTCTGGTCTTGAAACATGCATCACAAGTATCGTCATGTTGGCCTTATGCCCATGACTGGTTTGAGGATGAAATTTTTATTGAAAACGCTCAAGATTAGGATGAGGTGGTGGCAAAAGTGGCTGACCCCAGAGTAATGAAATTCAAGACCATGAGTTGGGAAGAGAAAATGATGTCCTTGGAAAAATCAGCGCAAGAAATTCTTAGGACTAGGGAATAAAGGGTAGCATTCAAATTGACCGAAACGATGGAAGCTCCCCACAAAGCCCCTATACAGAACTAGAATTTTCTAGAAAATCCAGGTGCACTGGAAAGAGGGATGCTCTTGATCCAACATGCTCAAAAAATGATGGATCTGACATTGAATGATCTGGTCCTCTTATCAAGTGTTCCAACTAGTAACCCGGAAGAGAGCCCAATAGGGGTAGGCGGCTCTGAGCTCACATACCCTGGTAACATCAACGGGTCAGATGACCCTGAATCCACATTGTCGCCAGCCGATTCACAGGCAAGAGTGACGATTCAATCAGAGATGGGCCAGGTGTTGGTCGAAACAAGTGCGCCTAACCCTCTGACCAAGTTCATAAATATATACAGTGATGATGAGATCCCAGAGGCATCTTAGAAAACCTCTGTGCATGTAGAAGAAGAAAAGGGAGATGAGGAAAAAACACCTCTTGTTCTCGATGTTCAGAGACAAGAGGACACACGAGAAGGAAAAGGAGCTAAAATCGGCCTAGTCAAAGAAATGCCCATTGCACCGAAGACATGAGCAGTTAGTCCCAAGGACAAGTCAGAATTGGATGAGTCAAAAGAAAGATCCCCACAAAAGGATGTCGGCAATGCCACGGCTAGTATACAAGAATGTATTGAGCTTCATCCCGACACATCTATTCCACTTGATACTCAGGTCCCTGATAAACAACAGGAAGAGGCTGGGCCTTCGGAGCAAAATAAGGAGGTTCAAGAGTCTGATCTTGAACAAATATATACCACCGATAGCCTAGGAAACATGCTCACATGGGGTGACCAACAGATACCAGAGCCGGTAGACGAGGTAGCAGACATCATTGCAATATCCTATGATCAAAAGAGGAAGGCCATCGTGCAAAGGACTACTAAGAAGAGAAATATTAATGTGGACCATTCCATTTTGGTTACCACAAAGGAAAAATTGATCAACACAACAAATGCTCACACGTCTAAACTAATAGGCGTGGGAAGAGCCCTCTCTGATGCTACCCAGGATAGGTCTAGGAGGGATGAAAGAGAACTAGCTGATACTCTGAAGGAATTGGAACACTTGCGCCATCTTGTTGAGTATTACAAAGGTGCCACACAAACTGCGACATATTTGAAGAGTGAGTTTTTAGGAGTTTACAACGAGTACACAAAAGAAAGAAACCTGCTGACTGAAAATATAATTGAATTCCAGGAGGACACTTTCATGGCCCTCCTAGCATGCAAGGAGATGGAACGATGGCATGAAAGAGTGTTGCAAGTAGTGGAAAGACTCGAATACATTGAGGCAGTCCAGTAGGGTCAAGAAAAGGAATAACATGGCATTCAATTGTTAGGAAAAAGTAGCCTTGACCGCATAAATAAATCCGCATAATACTAGACTAAGATGTCCAGGGACCCACATAGAGAGATCCAAGAACAATATGCCAAGTGCAGGAAGCATTGGGATAAAATTAATAAAGTAATGAAAGATATCAAGTTCCCTGAGTTCGGCACCCCCAGTGAGTTTATTGACATAAGAGATGTTCTCAAGACGCATGGCGAACAAGACTCCCTATGGATCGAAGAGTGCACAAAGGTAGATGATGCGAGGCCGGGATAGGTGCAACAATTCGTGAAACACCCGATCATAGCTAAAACCATGTTGCAACAGCTGAATTCCACCTTGGTAAAGTACCGAGCACATGCAACAGATATCAGAGGGATATATGCAGCCCCCATAGAAAAGAACAGATTCCCATGGGCCCAGACTTGTGAAGAAGTGTTCATCAATTGGTCTAAATATGAAAGGAGTCATCCTTTCAAAGAAATATCCTGGGTGGACTGATCAAGAAACTGTTATGAGATAATGCCATGAGGAAACTTTTGTTTGGTTCAAACCGTACTTAGCCATTAAAATTCGATTAAGATTGAGATTATAAATAAAGGCCTAGACCAATTAATTAGAGGTCGATGGTTTGTTGTAAAACTATTTTCTTTCTGGCTGTTAAAAATTATTTTTGAAGCTGCTATGAATTTAGAATTCCTTCTGGACCAAAGACAAAGTTATCTTTATCAAATGCATGCGTGATTGAGCTTGAAGAATAATTATTTCATATTCAATCTTATGAGAAGATGTAACAAGTAAGAACTATCGAATATATTGTCAAGTTAACTGGTACAATTGCTTTGTTGTTCTTTTCTTTAAAGATGAAGATGATGAATTGTTGTGCGAATTATGAGACGAATGATAGTGGTAGATGAATTATTTTTCTTACGATTTATCTTGTTTCATATGTGTTTTTATTTATGGTAATTAGTAATCTCAGGCAATGATTGGATGCTCGCATGGTTAATGTATTATTACTAGACCCGTGGTATATAATTGTCGTCTGCATGTTTGAGTAGCGGGTTATCCCTAGCTCGACCTCTTCTCAGTAGTTGAAACTTTATCCTATTATTTTTCAAGTTGGTTTATACTAGATTTCACTTCTCATATCAGCCCCACCCCAAGAGGAAATACATAAAATAAAATAGTCCCAACTGAAGGAAAAGCCTTCGCCAGAAAACACAAAGCCCATCGATACCTTGGCTGGATCGCAAGATCTGGAGAACCATTCCATTTTAAACATTGCAGAGTCTAATTGGGCCTCGATGGTGGGTTTGGTTCCTTCTGTTGAATCAAGGTATTTAAGAACCATCAACACAGTGACACTTCTTCCTCGAGTGGAGGTGCCGCTCCATTCAAGGTCCAAATAAAATTCAATATTCCTATATTTGAGTGTCAAATAGACATAGATGTTGTAGACAAGTGGTTGAATCTACTAGAAGGGTATTTTTCAATCCATAACTTTTTGAATAGAGAAAATATTACTTTTGCGCTCCTCAAATTCGTTCCCCATATCAAAGATTGGTCCGAAAATTTTTGTGAGAAAAAGGAAAAAAAGGAACCCTCATTATTTATAGTCATGACCATTTGGGAATCCTTCAGGGATGCAATTAAGGAACGATACTACCATGTCAAAAGTTATGATGACTTGTATACCAAATGGACCACACTGCGGAAAGAAAGAGACCAAGAAGTGCCCGAGTTCACAAATATCTTCCATACCTTACGCACCAAGATGGGTATGAAATATTTGGAGAGACATCTAGTTCTCAAGTATTGCGATGCTTTACATAGATACATATAGACTGAAATGGAATTTTCTAACATCTATTCCTTGGCCCTGGCCTACCGATATGTTGTCAAAATAGAGCATAATCTCAAACAAAATATGCGACAATTTGAGCCTAAGAACCCCTCACAATAAAATCCAGGAAAGGGCGGCCCCAACCCACATAACAAAGGACGGAGAAAAGATGGATAGTATCAAGACAACCAGTCCATACCACAAACAAATAAGGACATCAGAAAGACAAAAAATGATACCAAGAAGTGGTGTTACTTCCATAAGAGCCCTTGGCATAACACTATTGATTGTTGCTCAAAGCAGTCACTGGTGGTCGAAGTGAAAGCCTTTGAATCAGATGCGGGTTCTGAATCTGAGGCAGAACTAGAAAGGGGAAGATGAATCATTGACGTGGAACCTAGTGTCACCATTCCTACCACCAAGCTCCAACCTC
>JASDQU010380923.1:0-11195 GCA_032191745.1 Picea mariana | reverse complement strand
TTAAGCACAACTTATCATCCTGAAACAGATGGAAAAACTGAGAGAGTAAATCAAGTCATGGAAGACATGCTTAGGATGTATGTCATGGATAATCAAACCCATTGGGAGAAGTACCTACCTTTGGTAAAGTTCGCCTACAATAACAATTTTCATAGCTCCATCGGAATGCCACCCTACGAAGCTATGTATGGAAGGCATGCAGAACACCATTGAGTTGGGAAAGATTAGAAGACCGAGTAACAGTTGGGCCAGAATTGATTCAAGAGATGGAGGAACAAGTGATTCAGATTAGGCAGAGACTGATCGAAGTTATAAAGTGGGAGATCAGGTTTTCATTCGTATCAGGCCTAATAAGAGTACCATTTGGTTCAGGAAGGGGACAAAGTTGTCACCTCAATTTATAGGACCGTTCAAAATCCAAGAGAAAATTGGACCCGTTGCCTATCATCTCGTACTGCCACCCCACTTGCATAAAACTCATAACGTTTTTCATGTATCTGTGCTACGTCATTATGTTGTTGATGAATCATATAAACTAAATTGGAAGGAATTGCAGGTATCGGACGTGGGAACCCTCACGGTAGAATCGTTACGCATATTGGACCGTAGAGTCTGACAGCTCATGAACCATCTGGTAGACCAAGTTAAGGTCCAGTGGGACAAGTTTAGTCCAGGATCTGCTACTTGAGAGGATGATGAGACGTTACGACGAGATTATCCCTCACTTTTTTTACCACCTCGAGAATATGTTTCTCGAAGGTTGGGATTATGTAACGCCACCTTTTAACTTAGACAGCTAGGGTTACCTGAGGCCTAAACACCATTATTTTCTATTCACAATAAAACTATTAACTGATACACTTGAACTTTTAAGACGTATGAACCTTTATGAATGTTTAAACGTATTTGAATAATGATGGATATGATGCGATATATTGTGAGAATGTAAATTTTATGAATATTTAAATGTTATTGATGATGATGGATATGATGTGATCTACTATGTGAATGTAAATTCTATGAATGATTAAGTGTTATTGATGATGAAGGATATGATGTAATATACTATGTGAATGTGAATCCTATGAAGGTTTAAATGCTATTTGAATGATGTTGGATATGATGCAATCTATTATGTAAATGATAATTTTATGAATGGGTGTCATTAATTGAATTATGGGATATTATGAGATCTATTTCTAACTTGAAAACTTTAATGTTAAAGTTGTTGGTATGCGGATACTGAATTGAAATTATGGTTGCATGCAATTACATAATAATAATGCATAGATATGTATGAGTTTGTGTTACAAACTAATCTGCAGGTTATTGGGCTATGAAATAGCCAAGGGATAATGATGATGAAAGTGGATGTCATGACCACTAGCTGAGAAACAATATGGTATGAATATTTATGTGTGAAATTATATTGGTTTGGATACATTGCTATGATATGTGGATTAGTGCACGATTTCAGGAGGTGAAACTACCCAAAACCGAATAAACGATGACAAAACTCCCAACAACATGGTGCCACTGTATATTCCATTATAGGGTGTGGACCCTAGTCCTGTTAGGAGGGGTGGAGGCATTTCCCACTGTGTATCCTTTGAAACCTGGAGTCATGGGAGGACGGTGTTAGCTCACGCTCCCCTAGACGTGTGATGATGACTATCAGTTGCCTGCTGGGGAAGCTTGGTCAAGATAGTGACACTTCCGCTTACGGGTTCTATTTGGAGTTATGTCAATATAGTTGACGCTCCAAGATAGTCCAACAGAGGAAGGATAGGAATGAAAGATGGAAGTAAGTTAGGGAGGAAGGATGAGTAGAAATAGTTGAGAGTGTATGGAGATTTGTCTTATGGTGGAATTTATTGTTTTTCCTTCTGAAAAGAAAAAGTGTATATATGAATATTCATAATTAATTAACTAAACTACATTTGTCTAAATAACATTGTTGAGCTAGATAATTGTAATTAGGGGATTTCACAAACATTTGATTAGGTTATTATCTTTTATACAATGAATAGTCTTGTTCAATGGATTGGATGCATACATAAATTACTATAGAGGTGATAGTTATTGTTATTAGTACATGCACGAGACTTGTATGTACTAGCTACACATGCATTTCTTGCACATGTCCACTAGTATGTATGAGTTTTCTTGGCTTACCCATTGATAATGTTGGTTATTGGATATGAATGTGTGAACCTTGTGTCCTTCCCTTGTATCTTAAAATAATTTAACTTCGGGACGAAGTTTCCTGAAGGGTGGGTGTATGTAACAACCATAGTTAAATAATTAATTGTCATAGTTGAATAATTGTTTAAGGTATATTAAGTTTAATTAATTAATTAATTAATTAATTGTCCTGAATTATTAATTGTTTAATGTATATTAATTAATTAACTCATTAAAACATTTGATTAATGAATTTAAGTTTAATAAATTTTAATTTATTAAAAGAAAACTTAACATATTGGATGATGGAACCATTAAGGAGAAGGGGATAAGGTGGTTGGCATTGAATGGAGGGATAAGGTGGGTGAGTCTTAATGAAAGGAAGAAGGCGGTGAATGAGCAAGGGAGGAAAAGGAGGATATGAGGGATAAAAACACTCGAGAGGGGGGACTTTTTTTTGAGTGAGATTATTTTCATAGGGGAGACGGTATTGGGCATTTTTACTGCTGGGGAGATTGGGAGATTGGATTATTGGTTTCTAGTTGGAGAAGTTTGTTGGGGGACGGAGATAGGGGACACCTGTTGCTCGGAGTTTTGGGCTCAGGGGCCAGGAATCCTTACGGAATCCTGGAGCTAGGGAGTCGGAGAGGCTATGTTCCTAGCTGGCTGGATGGTTAGATGGTTTTGGGTAGTGCATCAAGCAGAGTTGGGGACAACAGTAGCATCAGTTAGAGGTATGTAATTTCATTATTCTACTGTGTTATGCAATTTATTATAATCTGCTCATGAGTATTAATATGTTGAATATGTAGTGGATTATTATGATGAATAAGGAATGGTTTAAGGTTAGTTTAGCGTGTCTCTATTTTAATTTACGATTTATAAGGCTATGTTGGAAGAGACCTTACAATTATGTAATGTCCAGTATGTATTTTCCCTCTTGGGTTGACATTTCAATTTGGTTTGTTGTGCCTACTAATTGGGAAAGCTCAACTTTCCCTTTTGGAATTGTTCCTTTGGGTGTTTACTATCTACCCCCTATTTGGGAATCTATGGAATTTTTCGGTCATGAATTTTAGGGAAATTTGGGAAATGCACAAAGTATTGTGCATGCATGAGGATTTTATCAACAATAAAAGGATATCTATAATCTTGGTGACAACTAAGGTACATGAGAATGAACATCATTGCATATCTCAAAATGCAATGTGTAATACCCATGTTTCCCCCAACTTGTAAATATAACTATAATTGGTCAAGAGACTATGACAGAATAGGTATGTGTGAATGTTTGATTTAATGAACCTTTGTATAAAAGATCAATGTATGTGTTTTATGTTATTAATAGAAAATGGATGAGTGTTGCATAACTACTGAAAGGGGGGTTTATCAAGATAGACCATGGATGCTATGAGAGAGATGGCGAGGGAAAACCAAGAATGGTTGAGATGACCCTTACCAAACTAGTACCTTACTGGATGTAATTACTCAACAATTCTCTAACCCGGAAATGAATTACCAGTCAAGTTGGTAGTTAGAAGGCCCTCCTTAAGAGTTAATGAGAAGATGGGGTAGATTACCCATCTGCTAGACATCCAAACCTAACCATGAGTTGGGGATTCAGACCCACGCAACCTTGCTGAGAAAAGAAAGGAAGAGGTAATTCATGGGCAGAGGTGAAAGGAAAGCAAGCGGATCTGCGAAGAGAGCAGAGTCGAAAGAGCAATTTTGCAGTTCTCTAGTTCGACGAAGAACTGGGAAATAAGCTTGTTCTGGGCGCAAGAATCCATGGGTGGGGTTTTCGTTACAAGTTGATAAACGAGGTTGACGAGTGACTGTGGAAGTACTCGAGCAAGCCTTCTTGCTTGTTATAGAGAAATCTAGTTGCCAAGATCCTGTAGGAGGAGGAGAGTAACCTTTGTCCTCGACTATCATTGAGCAAGAGGAAAGAGTCTCTCTCATAGCATCATGGTCTAGCTTAGGGGTGGCCAGCGGTAAATCCGTTAGGAGTGGTTGTGCCTATGGTTGGGTGGAAATAAGCACCCTTTTTAGCAGTTGCTTCACAAACTATGGTCTTCTGATAAGTATTTTCATACTCTATGTGTTGAAATTGAAATAGTGATTCAATGCATGAATATGGTTATGACTAAGTTCTGTATTGAATGATTAAAGGTAGAATTATGTATTGTCTCTCTATAAACCCCTATTTCTGAATGGTCCTTTGTTCACCTCAACCTAGCCACTAGAGATTCATGGGATGGGAATCTGCATGAGAATCAGGGTAGGACTTATTGAAATGTTGAAGTTTTGTCGACCCCTCGGATCTACCTTTGCGGGAATGTAAAGTTCAAACCCTGTGGAAGAAGGGAATTTCCTTCAAACTCCTCTTCATATGACCAAGGGCTCATGTCCAAATCCTTAACACCTTTACGGCTAAAAGAACTAGTGCGTAGCTCACGAGAGTCCTCAAAGGATCCATGCGACTAAGGTTTGGGAACCTAGTGTTAGACCAGAAAGGAGCTAAGTCCTTCTAGCTTCAGAACTCTAAAGTATCATGACCTTACCCTTTTGTAAACCGACCAAAGGCGACAGGATGTCACGGTTTTCCATGAGGTCGACCAACACCTATCGGTTTCCCTAACCGTGGCAAATAAACCTTGACCCCTTTAACCGTCGCGAGTTATCATGGGCCACCGATTCGAGGATATTCGGGAGAACCCTTGACCATTGGATCTACGTTGAGGGAACTTCGGCAAAGTTCTACTACGGGAGAATATAAAGGATATGACATCAATCTCCCCGAACATCGAAGTCCTGAAGAGACGAGAACCGTAGATCTAAGGATTCTTCGGGACCTTCCATGACCATCGGATCCCTGCCAAGGTTAGCTCGACGTTGACCACTTCAAGAGGATAGAGGTGGTTCAACGCCAAAGTTTATAAATGTCAGAGCAGTGAAGAGATAAGGGTTGTAGATCGAGGAACTCTTCGGGACCTCCCCCGACCGTCAGATCTACGCCAAGGAAACTTCATCGAAGTTCCACTTCGGGAGACTGGAGTAATGTTAATACCCAAATCCCCGAAGCCTGGAATGGAAATTTAACGCGGATCGTAGATCTGGGAATCCTTCGGGATCTCCCCTAGCCGTTAGATATAGCTGGAGGTCAACCCAGCGCTGACCGCTCCGGGGAAAATGAGGAAGTTACACAGCGAACTCCCCAAAGGCCGAAACCTTGAAGTAATGGAAGTCGTGGATTCGAGACTACGTGGACTCTTACTGACCATGAGATCAAAGGGCTGGGCAATGATCAGTCCAAGATGACGTGGCATCCTGACATCATTCAAGGTGACGTGGACCAAAATTACGCGTGCCACGTGTCACCTAGATTTGTGCATTTGTACACCCCATGGGCCCATTAAACTATGACATGTGTCACCCTCTTTAGGGGCCACATGTAAGCTCTATCTTTCCATGTGTCCGACGTTGGGCTCATTTGACAGGTAGGGTACTCGGGATTCACCTATACTAGCCACCATGTATTACAAGTCGTCCCATGCGATAGTGGGTACTTCGGTAGTCTAGGACTTCGGGAGTCCAGAAATCTGAAGTGTAGTGTCATAGATCTGTGTGAGGACACGAAGGTCGAGGCCACGTGGAGTCATCTCTGGCTCCTTCGCCACTTCACTAGCCCGATGCTCCGAAGGAGTGAGTGTGTTAACCCTCTGGGACTCCCGAAGCCTGGAGTCTCTGAATAAATCATAATCGTTGATTGTTGGTCACATGGAGCAATCTCGAGGCCCTTCTAACTTCACGAGTTCGACACTTCGGGGATATCACGTGGTGGAGCGGGAAATATCTCTAAAGAAATTTTTGCATGAGAGGGTCCAGGTGCTCTACAGCCTAGTATGGGGTAGATGTTGAGGCTTGAGTGTAATGAGATGTTATATGAACCACTTAATTAATAAAAAATAAAATAAAATCTTCTTAATTAATAAAAATAAAGCTGATTTAATTAGTCCCCAAGGTGTAGGACAGTCGGTGACAGAGTGTGTTGTTAAGCCACTCCGTGTTGAAAAGTCATCGGTTAGAAACCTGCGGGGACAAAAAATCCAACCATGTTAAGGGTTGGTGTGGCTCAGGTCGGGTGCGATCCCCGGGTGATTTTGACGGCTTAGATGCCCCTGAGTCGTAGTTTCTCAAGCCACAGGTTAATCCCAATGCCAACAGGTTCGGCAACATTAACAAAAAAAAAAAAATTGACTTAATTAAAAAGAACCATAATAAAAAAATAAAGCTAAATAATAAATAAAGTCGGCTTGATCCACGCAGTTGCTTTCACCCTTGATATTTGGATATTTCCTACCCATGCCATATTTTCACTCCATTTTCCACCCTTTCTGGAAAAAACACGTAGAATTGTCCCAAGTTCAATTCACAAGTGTTTAATCTCGAAGTAAAAATTGTCTATCATCTCTGAGAAGTCAACAAATAGTTGGAGATTGCTTGCATCAAATAGAATTTCAATATGTGTAACATCAACTCTAGATAGAGTCTTGTGTTGCTTTCCACCTACAAATTAAATCAAATGTTTATGGGAAACCTCGCCTTTCAATGTGATCAACATCCGAGTCCTAAACCCATAATCTATAGTATCAAATCAAATTCATCGAATCAAATCTAGGAGGGCCATTAAACATTTCAAAAGCACAATGATTAACCAGTGGATCATAATCAAATAAATCCTAAACACCAATTCAATAATGCAAATATGCAATCCATGTCAATGATCATTCACGAATCAAAAATGTTATACAATTCAAAATTGCTCATCATCACTCTCAACGCTCCTTCACGAGTATCTTCAATCCGGGTATTGATGCTATGTCATAAAATCTGGACGAAATAAAAGTTCTAGAGTCCTTGGCATTGTGAAATAATAGTTTGTGTTCCTAATCTTTGACCATGAATCATTTCATGGAGATACATTATGTTGAACAAAAATGGTATGGTTGTAGATTGTTATTTGTAAAATAATATTTATATAGTTGTAGCATGAAACAAGTTTGTCTATTCATCAACTTGAGTTCAGTATTGCCATGGAAAAATTTTGAACTGTGCATCAGTCTAATTTTCATTGACAACCAAATTGAAAGGCCCCAATAACTCAATTTGCTCAACTGCTACATTTTTAATTAGTATATGAAATTAGAATGATGGAAATCCCTCTTTCTCATGGAATTCAAATACTTGCCTTCCATCTTTTTATTCATTAATTGTCGCTTGCTCCCTATGCATGCAAGTCGAAATTATAGATTTTGAGAACAATTGCTAGCTAGTGTGCAATTCAACGTGATTTATGACAGATTTATTGTGTTTGTTCCCCCAAATCATTACAACTTCCTGCATCAAACCAAAAATAACACCCTTTCATGCCTTCTCCCCCGCAATTATGTGCCTGCAACAGTTGCAATTCTCCCAATTCCCAACTAGTCTCCTCAAATTTTCCAACGATCTCTCTACCTTCTTGAAAACAACAAGACAAAACCAAGGCAGACCCCCTTCCACCCAATAATTCCACAGAACAATCCCGCCGACACCACGAAGAACCGCACCCCAATCATCTACCCAACATACCAGAAGAGGGTCATCCTCAGATTTTCCCTGTGCCAAAATTCCACCTAAAAATATCGAAGAAGAGCCATCCCATGCCATCATGTCTGAGATTTTGGCACGGAAATGAAATTTTCCACCTTCGTCTGCAATGAAGTGAAGGGGAGGCTGAATAAACCTCCCTCGCTACTTCCCATAAAAGCGAGTACCCTCCGCTGGGAATGTTAATGAGGGTGGGACAATACATGTGTACGATCGGGGATTTTCTCGAACCAATATCATTGATATTTGGTCTAGACGACATATGGTTTGACCTCTCAGTGCAATTTTCACTGTAATCGTTTCGTGTTCTAGCCAACAGTGGTCAAGGTAGTTGTTCCATCTCTCTTCTTATCAGTAGCAGAGGCATCACAAATCTTGAGTTACTACAGGTCCTCCAAATCGACGTGCTTGTGGATGATCCCATCCACTCTAGTAGGTGTGCAAATTGCGGGGTAATGGAATCACGAAGGGTCATAAGGTCTCTATCTGGCTAATTGGAATCCCTCCAACATGTAACTGTGCATTTGAACCAAAGCATGGGCATGCAGATGGAGGCTCCATTAGGACAAAATGCAGTTCTGGAATGAAAATTGAAGCCCATAACAAAAGAATAGATGAACTCTCAAAGGATTTGGATATGCACTACAATATGATACTCGGTTTCGCTCATGGTTCCTATTCCTGTGTGGTCAGTACCACATACCCCATGGGCCCATTCAAAGAGGACTATATGGAAGAAACCATGGTGACCAACAAGATCCAAAACAAACAAGGGAAGAAGCATAATTTTTTTTCCAAAAGGACCCGACGCAATGCCAAAGCATCATGGAAGAAGCCCATAGTAGGAACGAACCTTTCTAAATATCCCTACCTCATCATCAACTTCTATAGCCACAAACTTCACTTCCGTGGCCAAATATTATATTTTTGTCAAATGCTTTGCATTTGACTCGATGTTTATTACAACATACATTTTACGTCAACTATGTTGGGGTATCAAATACAAGAAAAACTTGAAAGGGAATGAGGAAAACCTTGGGGGAAGCCCCTCCCAAAATTGGCCTTCGAGTTGAAGATGGTGTTCATCATGATTTCTCTGAACAATAGAAACATATTACACTTGGAACAACTACTTTTTTCTGTGAAATAGGTAGTACTAAGTCAATGGCAATGAGGATGACTATAGTAAATTGAGATTGTTCAATTTTTCTTTTACTTAGAATTAACAGCATAGAATGAATTTTCTTTAACTTCAATGTTAAGTTCGAAAGGTGATTATTCTATCAAAATTGGAGTAGTAGCAGGAAACTTGTTTAATTTCTTATTTATTAAATATCGTTGGTTTTGATAAATGAATTCTAAAACAAAATTCAGTTAACCAACTTGTAGAGTTCGGTGATTTAAGCTTCATGCAAGAAGTTTTACAAATGATCCAAGCAAAATATCTTAATTATGTGTCTTTCACTTAATGTCCTTAACAAGGTATCACCCTCACTTAATGTCTTTACCAAATTAAACACTATAACAAATTTATACTAAATACCATCATCCATAAAATACATACATAGACATATATAAACATTCTCCATGAAAAAATTTCTTTAAAAAATTTCCAAATTCAAACAACATTTACTTATCAATTTTTAAAATTTTAAATATACACATGACATGCCATTCATTTAAAAAAAATTTAAATAAACCATGAATAATAATTGCACTTATTATGGCTACAATTGTTTTTGATAAAATCTTGCATGAAAAACCCTAATAGTTATGGTTTTAAAAGAAGCCTCTCGGGCTTTGTCAAATCCCGATCTAGAGCTATCGGTTTCGAGGGGCCTTGTTCTTCATGGCGAGCCAGGTTCAAAACCCGCCACTATCGGGAGGAGACACCGAAAAATCCAGCCCTGATAAAGGTTGGTGTGGCCAAGGCCGAGTGCCATCTCCGACTGACTTTGACAACTTAGATTCCCTTGGGTTGTGGTTTCTTTGCCACAGGCTGGTCCTGGTTTACATTGCTGCACAATCCTCTGGTTTCAAAGCGTTTGGACATCCTTTCACAATTTGTAAATCAGGTCGCTTCTAAAAGATAAAAGAAAGGGAAAAAAAACCATCTAACATTCAAAAGAAATCTAAGAAAATGTACCATAATCACTCGCATAAAAAGGTAACAAATCCCCCAATATACTTATTGTGAATATCATAATTATTGTTTATGTTTTTGCAAAAAAAACATTTGTTATGTATGTATTAGGGGAGTTGTTACTAGAAGCATGTCTCTGACTGAATTATCACTACTGAATCTTAAAAATAAATGAGAAGTAAAATCATTCTCCAACAATGAATATAAGTATAATATCGTATTTTGAGTCAGCCTTGTCAATAAAACTCCAGTGGTAGAACAACCAACGAAAATCCCGGGCTACGAACAAACAAGCTAACAGACAATCAAATTAGCGTGGGAATTCATTGTGGCTACGTAGCACTTGAAGAAGTGTTCAACCATAATTCGATTTAAGCCAAAAGAGCAGTGGAGTAACATGAAACATCGCATAAAAGTGGCGGAATGGTGGGCCTATAACCCACAGTTCCGAGGATTGAAACCTCGCTTTGATATATTCAGATGAAGCTTCAAATATGAGTAATACTTATAAGGTTTATAATTCATGTTAGGTGCACGTAAATTCGATGCCAACTATCATTCAATTACCATAGAGTAATATTTTTATGGTTGATAATTGATGTCAGGTACACGTAAATTGGATGCTTTTTTTTTTTTTTCCACGAAAAAAAATACTCTTTATAAACCAAAAGGTTATAAAAATTCACATAAACTGAAACTTACAAAAGACAACATTTTTTAAAAGAAAAGCAATAGCCTGAAAACTGGACATGACAGTCAAGACTTTCAACAACCAACCTAAACAAAGCTACTTCAGATCGAGATTAACATTTCAGATACTTGACTGTCTCTTCCGTTCAAAGAGTAACAGACCCAAGATGACCAAGATAAATCAAAACTTTATCTTGTTTGAAGGACCTTCATTGCCATCCTCCCAAACAACAAAAGATATATGGCCCGAGGGAAGAAGCAAAGAGTTTTTTGATAAGATATCAGCGTCACTGTTTTCTTCTCGAAAGATGTGTTTGAAAGCAAGATTTTTGTACAACATGACTGCTTCTTTGGTTCTCTCTTTCCAGCTTGCAAGAGCTGCTACTTGGAAATCAGCAAGACCTTTTAACCAATCAATGATCAGTTTAGAGTCTCCAAGAAGAATCAAGTCTTCGGTGTATCTGCTTGCCAAGACTAGAGAAGCCCAAGCACCAACAAGCTCTGCCTTTGTATTTGATCCGGTGCC
>JASDQU010380921.1:0-11192 GCA_032191745.1 Picea mariana | reverse complement strand
TTTAATTAACTGATGGTGCTCCAAGGCACCTTGTTGACCCAATTAAATCTATACAACCATGTTTTGTATTGATTGCAATATGAAAAACCGAATGACGATAAGTTGTTGGTGTCTTAAGTGCTTCAACAACTTGAAATGTTAAGAAAGTATGATGTTGTTCGTGTATTCATAAATGATATATTGAATGAGATGTAGGTCAATCTCATCCCATGGTCTTGGCATTGTTTCTCACTTGACCCCCTTTCTTGTATCCACAACCATTTTTCCAACATTTAAGAATCTCTTCTTAGATTCTTAAACCTACGCCTTGATTTTGAACCAGTGGTCCCTTGTTGATGAAACATTAGTCACTTGGATGATGAACTCCTTAATGAACTCACCAATCAATCATTAAACTATGACATCATTTCCATGGTGAAGCTGAGAAAATTTCATGGCAATGCCCTTGGAGTCTACCAAAGAATGTCATTAATCCTGGTCTCTCAAATATATGTAACACTATGGGATTGTTGCGAACAAGGTCTATGCTTGTAGGCTCATACTTATTCCATCCTCCACCCATTCTTACTATGATTTTTTTTTCCCTTAGCTACAATTCAATAATGCGACAACAACCCCCCTTCATCTCTCTGCTTTAAAATTACACCGTGAACTTTTCAATGTTAAATTCAAATGGAAAAAGCGACTCTATAACGTCGTGTTATTAAATTTAAAATACACTACCATCTACACGTGAAAAATATTGAATGAAATCTACTATGGAGATCAAAAAGTTGGAGAATCATGCTTAAGGGTATATTGAATGAAATCTACTATGAAGATCAAAAAGTTGGAGAATCACGCTTAAGGGTTGGTTAATTTAGTTTTCATAACTACTCGTGACTTTGTATTAATTTCCACATTATTTCCAACTCTGCAACATTAAAATCATTATCAATCCATCAACTATTGTATATTAGCTAATCCACAGTCATCACGCTAGCTTCTTTAGTGGTCATTCATCAACATATTTAGTAGGTAATGGATGCAACCACATATAATAGTTGGGATGACATAAGTGAAAGTGAATAAATTCTTTATTTCAATTGAACAAGGTTTGATGAACCTCCCTCAAATTAAGTATTTGTCCATCCTCAGGAAACATAGTAGGAAATAATGTCTGAGGAATGGGTGGGTGTGTGGGAAATGGATGTACACTAGGGAAATAGTGTATAAATGTAACTCTTAGAAAATATCAAATTGTTAAAGAAGAACATGATTCAACAACATTTATGAGAAGATGTAGAAAATTATACCTGAGTTACTTGTAGCTACCGAGTGTAGTGGAAACAATAGATGGAATTCCATAGTAGCAATATGAAGCACATGATAGTTAATATGTAGTAGTAACAACTAGTGCATTAATATTTTGTATCAACAATGGGCCCACGAAGATTTTGGAGCAATAACATAGCAACAACAATGTTGAAATTTGGATTAAATTTAGTAGAAAATTGAAAGTATCGTTGAATGTTGAACAACACTAGGAAGAGAAGGAAATTATATTTATTTTGTTCAAGTCATCTCTTAGTGTCCATATTTTTTTCCCACAATGCAAAACTTGCCATTTGACTAGTTTTAAAGTTAACCATTATCCCTTAGCGTCTTTAGAGGGGTTTTCACCACACAAAATTATTTTTGGCAAATGAGAACTCACCAACAACCTAGTTTTTAAAAACTTACTTACCTTATAATATCCAAACATAGTTTTCATCGTAAATTTTTTTCTTTTTTTCTTTATTTATTTACAATATGATCAAAATAAAAATGTTTTTTTTTTTATTTTTTATTATTGAAAATGAGAATGCCCTCAATCACTCCCAAATGTTGTGCTTGATCCTGTAGAAAATATACATGTCCTCCTTATTAAAATACCTTTTGTCAATAGCTTTACAAAAAGTGGAGTACTTTCTTCATCAATGATACATAGTTGAACCAAACCATTGCTAAAGAGTATATTAACCTCATAAAAACCAAGCCATCTAACTCTTAGTTTCCCTTTGAAATCTTTGAATATAGAGTAATAAAATAGTGCCTAATCACTTTCTTGAAATTGTTTAACGTTGATGAAGTGATCATTCCATTGAATTCATTAATATCAAAATACTTTTGTATGAGAAAGTGCTTGTTATTGAATCTCATACTTATTTTACACAATATTATTAAACAAATCAAACTTATCATAATTAGTCTGGGTTAGTTTTTCTTTATATTTGATGTGATTTTATCCCCAGATGCTCCAAAATACCATGTTCCAAAAGGTGGATCCTATTTCAAAAAAGTTAAGATCTTGATGTAAACATATCTTGCTAAGATGTCGATTGAAAGTTATGAAGGATGGTTTGGACACGTGGGAGTGGATTTGTCCAGATTTATCGATGCAATATTGACAAATCGCTAGCAAATGTTTATACAATTTGGCTAAAACTAGTTAACAATATGAACATGATTCATGTGTGGATGGTGAATTTAATTTATTATTTGCATTTTGTACATAAGTAAATAAAATAAAATATTTGGTTAACCATGTTGGGAATCAAATTCAAATCATCACGTTTAAACATCTTTTTAGATAAAGAAATTTTAAATCCACATCATAAGTACAATTAGTAACATAATTTTTCAATTTGGGCTCAATATGCACTCACTTGTATGATTGTGGGTCTACTATTTTGTTCTTTTGACATGTCTCTATGTATCACAAAATATGGTTCATCCTAAGGGTAGTTCGTACGACTATAGGATTTATTTTGGAATGCGAATCCAACTTTTTGGCAACGTGTTGGGACTTGCAATATTATATCTTTGTATTACACTATCGTTTGGTTTGGCCACATACATTTCTAACACAAATATACATGTTATACATGTGTGTAACTTAGAAGGTAAGACGACTTGTGTTATCTCAATCCCCAAGACTATCCGAACACAATATATTTAACCATATTTACTCTTAATCCCAATTCCCAAGACTATTTTAATGCAACATTTGTCATCTTTGGAGGAAGGATAAAACATCAAAGAAATTCTAAAGGACATTCAAGGTTATATTTAGCGAAAATATTAATTTTTATGCAGTGATATAAGGGGGAGAGATATTATAGTACTTGATTCCAGACAAGTGTATATACTTGATGTTAGTCATCCCTTCCATTCATTTATGACGTGAAAACATGTTTGCTATCAAGATTAAGGATCTCATTACCATATTGTCAAACATTAGCAACCAATGAAATTTGATCTTAGAAGTAGTGGTGAAGATGCATAATTTGCACACAATTATGCAGTCTATACCTTACTCATTTGGTTGGCTTAGAAATAACGACTACTTTCACATACAATGCAAGTGCATACTCAAGTTGGCCATCTTTGTTGAATACATGGATGGGATAGAGTTTGATGTGGTAGTACTTTTAGATATTTGAAGTGTTATCTTGATCATTTATATTTGTAGGATTATGATACTMTATATTGTTAGTAAAAGAACTAGTACCRRCTCGTGAAGGATATATTGGCTTATGAATGACAACACAAAAACATCCAACATTGTTAATTTGTTTTTTAGCCAGAGCGAAGACACTAATCAAATCCTTGAGACAATCTCTTTCACGAATTTCCTTAGCCAAATTCATTTGACATGATACATTCAATGCAACTATGTACTTGACCATTTGACCATTTTTTAAGATAAATAAACCATGCATTCCTTCTTAGTACTTCTCCAAATCATAATAGCCAAACCAACATGAAACATAAAACTAAATGAGAACTTCATATCATTCATGCATCCAACCTAGTTAAAATCCATGAAATTGACTAATTCCAAATTATCATTGCATTGGGAGGATTAAAGTCTCCATCTCAATATCCTTTCACATATCTCAATATTGTTTTCTCTATTTTGTACTAACGTTTTGTCAATTCTACCATGTATCTAGACATTCTACTAGTTGTGTAACACATATAATGTATAATAATGGTTAAGTAGATCAAACTTCAACTAGTTGTTTATATTGTGTTGCACATATGGAATTCCTTTTTCATCCTTATTAAGCTTCGCTCCAATATTCATTGGAGTTCTTATGATGAATAATTACATCAATTTGTGAGATACTCAATCCCCTAATTTACGTTTAAATTACCGGTCAAGGTGCATAATCTTGTGACCTGTTGTGCATTATTTATGCAACCCTTATGACATCAAATGTTATTGAATTGACTTTGTATTTCTAATTCTAAGTACTATAAAACTAAACGTTTCTAAATGCAACTGTTGGAACTAGCCTATCCTAGAAAGGGTTCAACTAATATGCATAATGAGTCATCCAAGGCACATAGTACCCCTTTGGCTATTTAGGCTCAAGGCTACAAGAATTATTCACACTTCAAACTTTAAAACACAATGCTTGAATGTAAAGGACCACTAAAACAATTTTAAATGTTGAAATAAATGAATCTAATTGCTAAGGGAATGGAAAATAAAGTTAACTTCTACAACAAGCGTAACATCATAACACTCCCACCAACCATATGGTCATGGCATGCTGGTGAAATAATATTTAACATAATAAAATGAGCAATCTAACTATTCAAAAACACAACGTGATTCCTCATTTATACATGGAACATGAAATATTAATCTAACATAAAAGGAGGAATTGTAAAACACACCACTACATAATAGAGATGTGAATACAAATTATATAGAAAGAGGTGCATTCATCAACAAACCCTCTTAAATTGGGCCTTTATTTGAAAAGGACTGATGAGCCCCTATAATATATTTTACCTCAAGTAAAAAAAAACAATTTATTTCATTAGTGAAAACACATTTAGAGTAGAACTTCTAATATGGACCTTATACTTCTAACCCTAATTGTGAAAGATCCAAAATATACCCTAAATCAAGTTGCAAAGGAGTGTATTTAAAATGGGGAGTTCTTGGATCCCTTAAGGTTGCTAAGGAGTTCCAAGTCTTGGCTCAACTAATATTCCCTACAAAATCACCAGTTCCTCGCACTAGTTATCTATGATTTTGGCAGGTTGTTGAGGAAACAAATTCTTGGGCACACTATCCTTGTTTATTGGCTGAATCGATGGGATGTTGCAATGGATTTACAAATCCATATTCCTCCCTGATTGGTTGAATCAATGAGTTGATATAAATCATAGGTACATTTTCCTCCTTGATTGGGATGAAGAACCACTAAAAGAGAATACTAGTAGACCCATTGTCCTTCTTCGTTGGGTTGAGGTAATGGGGAAAATCTACATGATTTAATCTATTTTAAATGTATGCTACCTATAGTATAAGATTTTAACTGATTTTATGAGTGTATAACATGCTACAAAATTGAAAGAAATCTACAACCTATTCAACCCTTTGGTTTATAACTTGAAATATTGTGCATAAGTGTTGGTGAACGATGATGGAATAAGTAAATAATGATTATGTAGCAAACCTACACTTTATTAAAAATAGAACTCAGTATATAATTCATATGACAAAATTGTTTATAAGGTAAAACTAATAATATATAAAAGTAATGTGACTTGTTTCACATATATAAGAACAAGTGTAGCTGTAGAGTAGCAAGTCCCTTCCTTCAAGGAAGAGATGCCATTGGTGTATTTGGTGTAGTCGATAGATAACAACATGTTGGAAGACCATACTTGTTTTAGTTCGACTCTCGCTCATCTTTCCTATATGTAGTTATAACTGTAAAATTGACCCGGTCACTTTCACCTGTGAGTCTTGGGTGTGTTTACCTATAAAATATGAATTGTGTAGGCAAGTGTAGCACCGCTCTATTGGAGTGGGTTTCAAAATGAAAGAGACATTTAATTGAAGGGATTATCGGAGAGTTAATCCTGATAAATTGATCTAATTGCATAATATTGTGAAGTGTTGTGCATTGTTTATGCAACCCTTACAACATCAAATGTTATTGAATTGACTTTGTATTTCTAATTCTAAGTACTATAAAACTAAATGTTTCTAAATGCAATTGTTGTGACTAGCCTATCCTAGCAAGGATTCAACTAATATGCATCATGAGTCATCCAAGGAACATAGTACCCCTTTGTCTATTTAGGCTCAAGGCTACAAGAACTATTCACACTTCACACTTTAAAACACAATGCTTGAAAGTAAAGGACCACTATAACAATTTTAAATGTTGACAGAAATGAATCTAATTGCTAAGGGAATGGAAAAGAAAGTTAACTTCTACAACAAGTGTAACATCATAACACTCCTCCCACCAACCATATGGTCATGGCATGTTGGTGAAATAATATTTAACATAATAAAATGAGCAGTCTAACTATTCAAATGAAACACAACATCATTCCTCAGTTATCCATGGAACATGAAATACTAAGCTAACATAAAAAGAGGAATTGCAAAACACACCACTACAAAATAGAGATGTAAATACAAATTATACAGAAATAGGTGCATTCATCAACAAATCCTCTTCAAGTGTGCCTTTATTTGACAAGGAATGATGAGCCCCTGCAGTAGCTTTTACCTCAAGTAAAAAACAACAATTTATTTCATCGATGAAAACACATTTAGAGTAGAACTTCTAATATGGACCTTATACTTCTAATCCTAATTGTGAAAGATCCAAAATCTACCCTAAATCAAGTTGCAGAGGAGTGCATTTAAAATGGGGAGTTCTTGGATCCCTTAAGGCTGCTAGGGAGTTCCAAGTCTTGGCTCAACTAATATTCCCTACAAAATCACCATTTCCTCGGACTAGTTATCTATGATTTTGGCAGGTTGTTGAGGAAACAAATTCATGGGCACACTATCCTTCTTTATTGGATGAATTGATGGGATGTTGTAGTGGATTTACAAATCCATGTTCCTCCTTGATCGATTGAATCAATGAATTTCTATAAATCATAGGTCCATCTTCCTCCTTGATTGGGATGAACAAACACTAAAAGAGCATACTAGCAGACCCATTGTCCTTCTTCGTTGGGTTGAGGTAATGGGGAAAATATACATGCTCTAATATATTTTATATGGATGCCACCTATAGTATAATATTTTAACTGATTTTATGAGTGTATAACATGCTACAAAATTGAAATAAATCTACAATCTATTCAACCCTTTGGCTTATATACTTGAAATATTGTGCATAAGTGTTGGTGAACGATGATGGAATAAGTAAATAATCATTATGTAGCAAACCTACACTTTATTAAAAATAGAACTCGGTATATAATTCATWTGACCAAATTGTTTATAAGGTAAAAATAATAATATATAAAAGTAATGTGACTTGTTTCACATATATAAGAACAAGTGTAGCTGCAGAGTAGCAAGTCCCCGCCTTCAAGGAAGAGCTGCCATTGGTGTAGTCGATAGATAACAACATGTTAGAAGACCAGACTTGTTTTAGTCATGCTCTTGCTCATCTTTCTTATCTGTAGTTATAACTGTAAAATTGACCCGATCACTTTCACCTACAAGTCTTGGGTGTGTTTACCTATAAAATACGAACCGTGCAGGCAAGTGTAGCACCACTCTATTGGAGTGGGTTTCAAAGTGAAAGAGACATTTAATTGAAGGACTTATCGGAGAGTTAATCCTGACAAATTGATGTGGCCCTGTCGGAAACATACATAGACTGCAAGGCATGCATTTGGTCAGTTTTTTCTACAAGCAATGCATCTTGGTGCAACGTAGTGGCCATGCATAGAGTGGAGGCTAGTTGGGTATGTATAAGCGTAGAATTCTAGGTTTTCCTTTCCTAGGTACTTCCAATTATATATGGAAACATTTAGGAAACTAATATCAATCTCCAGAGAAATAGGTTGCTAATTATGATGTTAAGTTATGTAATTTCTCGGATTATTTATGTCACGTTATTTATATTTACTGTTTATGTGTTGGCAAAATTTGTAAGACACAACCATGGTAAATCATTAGATGGTAAAAATTTGGTAATACATTTTATGATTTCCTTAGAACTCCTAATTAGAAGTGTTATCCACCTAATTGTGACCGTGAGTTGTCATTGCCCATGAAGTCTTAGTTTTTCCATAGGCTATGATTTCTTCAAACAAGCTAATGCTATACTATAATGACAACTTCCTTGGAAATTCATTGAATCATAATTGTTTTATTTTATTTCAACAGTTCTATATATTAATTTCACAATTTGATGTTACCATCGTTAATTATTTGTAAGGGTGTTTATGTTCTTAATCTGGACATATTGTAATTCTTGTAGATATAGTGATCTATGAAATAGAAATAAAAGAAGTCATTTTACACAAACATTAAATTATAATGAAATTTTGAACATAAATGAAATTTCCATCAAATTTTATCTAATTTGTGTAAGAAAAATTCCTTTTGCTACACTCATAACTTAAAAAAATTGCTAGGGCTCATGTTGATCTTGCAAATTCAAATGTAAAGTTTATGTGCCATTCTATAGCCTCTAATAATCAACCCAAAAATCTCAACGAAGTAACCAATAAACATTGGTAGTTGTCGCTTTTGTCATTTTTGTGACGTGTCCCTCCCTCCCTGTAAATTGAATGTGCCTTCCCACTGTTTAATAACCATACAATTATTAAAAGGTCATACTTTTGAAAGTTATTGTCGTCCCTTTTGAATACATGGATTGTTATTTATTCTTTCCACTTCCCAGTTGGTTACTTTTTCCATCCATTCGATGGATGGTGAAGGCTCTCACTTTTTCCTTTTATTTTCAGACCAGTTTCATCGTTAATTTTTTGTAAGGGTGTTTCTATTCTTAATCTGGACATCTTGTAATTCTTGCAGATATAGTGATCTCTGAAATAGAAATAAAGAAGTCAACTTCTACATTTTCCTTATAGTTTGTGAATTACCATTCAAGATAAAATGTTTTGTTTTTGTTGGAAGAGTCCTTTATTTCTAGATATTTCAAGATTTCGAAACCCGACTGACAAACCATTCTCAGGCATCCAAGAGTAGAGGCCAGAATGTATCACGCGACAACCGAGCATGAAGTACTTGGGGGAAAATTTGTGGAGAATGGAAACACATGAATCTTGCAAGGAAATACGAGCAACAACCTGTTTATGATTTACCATGCATCACCTTCTACCCATCAACTAGGTCACTTTCTATACATACACTTGTCACCTCTCTTGATATAGGAGACATTATCCTAGCTCCAAATGGTATTGAAATACAAAGGAAAGATGGACGTTGACGCCCATGCATAGTGTTGGTTCGATTCTCTAGGAGCCCGAGAATTCAAGAATGCCAAAGGAAAAACATGTGCTGTGCGAATAACTGAGAAATCAATTCATTACTGGATAGACTTGGACATCACCATAATTATTCCTCGGGGTACTAGATGCTATTTCGTGAATCAATTTGTAATCCAACTCCATTCTTTTTATATTATCTAGTTATTCTCCTAGGAATTGTTGTACTTATATGAATTAAATAGACGTGATTGCCCTATTAACTTGTTCTCATAATCATCTAACTGGCATATAACGTAATCTAGAATGCATCCATTTTTTGTGGATTCCACGTATATTCAAGATGGATAAGCATTTTTCTAATGAGATGAAGAAAGGAAGGGTCAAAATACTGTATAATGGGTAGGGGAGGGCCTTCTAAATCTGCCTAGTCAATGGGTAAATGAGTTGACGATGAGTATGGCCATTTTTTTAGGGATATTTTCAATGCAAAGCTATGGTTTTGGTCAAACTACAGATTCATTCACTTCTATTGATTATGTGTACTAACTATTTCCCAAGTTTTGTATATGCAACAACAAGAATTGGAGCAAACATAGCAGAGAAGACACCTATTTACAATTATATCACTGAAGGACTGATTAGAAATTATATAATTGGAGGGATGCATAGTTGTTAATGCCGAGTGTAATTGCATTAGTCACACAATAATATACCACATCTCCAAGCAGATAGGAAGATACACAGAGTGGGATGTTTTTGTGGCTATTATTTCAATGTATACCAAGTGTGCGAGTTTAGAGAATGCACACGAAGTGTATGAAAGAATGCCGAAAATGTATCAAAGGAACGACGACGGAGGCCAGAGTCTTCCCATTCTTAAATCCAGTGGCGACATCGACTGTGATGTCCTTGAAAGAGCATAACAGAGTAATGGTGGCAGCCTCTATAGGCATACAGTAATGGAGGCTGCTATCCTCCAACACTTTCAAAGTCCATATGCCACGTTTCTTTACCAATAAAAATAGGCAGGTTGTTGTTTAGTGGGTCTTCATGGAGGATTGATGGAGCATCCAATTCAAAGGGAAAACACTAGATTTACTTCCTTGCAGCTTGGACATTACTAAGTAACCTTTATTATATCTTTTTTAGTCATTTCTTGCACACGACAATAGAAAAATTGCAATTAGTACGACTCACAGAGAAAAATTGTTAGTACACAAAAGTAAAAAAAACCTAACATTTGAAATTTTGAAGAGATATTCAATGCATGAGATCTGTCTCATAAGATGGGCACCACTAAAAAAAAGTTATGATGTTGATGTAAAGCATATCGACATAGGTCGTAGTTGTAAATTGAAAGTTATGAATGATAGAGGGGACTAGAAGGAGAGAGAGTGCATGGAATCTTGACAACATCACAATCAAATGTCTCTCCAATTTTGATAAGATTGGTTAGCATGTCGATCTTTGAAGCATGCGATGGTGGAATCTAATTTAATATTTTATTCTAATTTATTATTTTATAAACATTGCATTGTGTGCATTAGAGGATGGTGAATCTAATTTATTATTTTATTATTTTATAGACATTGCATTTTGTACTTTTGAATCAAATTCAAGTCAAGGTGACATAACGTTTAAATTAATTAAATAAAAAAATTGCTTTAAAACAAATTTTTTTTTGGTAGGCACTTTACGTCGTCCACATCATAAGTAAAATTAGTGACAATTTTCAATTTGGGTTCAAAACGCAGCGACTTCTATGAATGTTTGTATGGAGCAAGCTACATGCTTTCTTCTACCAATAATATATTTCACATCATGTTTTGTTTGGACATGGATGGTGAATAACGTGTTTCTTAAATATAATTAAGGTTAACTTTTTAATGTAAACAAATTGAAAGTAACTCCAAATTAGCATAGTA
>JASDQU010380917.1:0-11192 GCA_032191745.1 Picea mariana | reverse complement strand
GACTTAGGCTTAAGTGATTTTCCCTAAGTAATTAGGCTTAATTTATCGTTTAGCCTTAATTCCTCCTTATTTCTCCATCTGGTTCCCTGTTTGTGCCTGACTATAGTCTACGGGAACATATAGACTACTAAGTCACTCCCTGCTGGCCTAATCTTGGGGATGGGACATCACAATCTCCCTCTCTCACTGGTTTTCCCCTTGTGGGTTTTTCTAGGTTCAAAGTTAGACTGAAAATATCTGTGTCAATATTTTCTGAGTTTTATATGCTGCTGATATTTTATTTCTGCGTTATAAACGATGTTCAGAATCCTCATGTTTCAGTTCTGAAATTATTTTTTTGCTAAGGTTTATTTGCTGATATAAAACTGGGTTTGGGCATTAAACATTGGTTGGAAAATCAGCGAGATTGAAACTGGGTTGGGGTCTGAAAATTTACATAAGTGACTTATAGAGGTCGGCCCTGTTGAGCCAATAGACGCCTTTGTTGATTGGTCAAAGTCTAATATAAGTAAGGCATGATTCCCCATTGTGGAATCATATCATACTTGTGAGTTCGGAAATTTCAGCAAGTACTCTTCTTTGGCAAAAGGTGTGCACCTCTCTTGGGCGCTAGAGTTCTAGGGTTTAAGCACCCTCTTGTGTGCTAGGTCTTTCTTGGAGGTGAAGGTCTTTCTCTTGAAGAATAAAGCAAAGGATTTGGCTGAGTTTTCTTCCCTTGTTGAGAAGGGTTTCCCAGGATACATTTTGTGTTCTTGTGCATGGTGCTTCTTCTTGTGATCTTGATTGTTGCAACATTTATGGTTATGGTTAAATGATAAAATGGAATAAACTTCATGCTTAATCTATCCTATTGAAAAATCAACATGGTATTAGAGCTTAGGTCTTGAAGAACCCATTGCACAAGCTACAAGCTTTTATCAACCATCTCTCCTCTTCTGCAGAACCGTACGACCCTCCCAGGGTTTCCAGAAAATCCGTACGACCTCCTTCTCAGTGGTGATTCAGCCCTTAATACTTTGACGCTGGGGCTACTTTTGGCATAGAAGAGTATAGCCTCTTCCAGTGCATCTCTTGAGACTCTCAAAGTGACATTTCGAGCATTTTGAAATTTTGGCCCTAGGGTTTCTAGGGTTTCGCTAAATTCTGCAGAAATTTCAGAATTAGGGTTTCTGCAAACTCATTGAAGGAGCTCTTCAGCTCACCAGTGTTCTCCTATCTCTCAAAGGCTTATTGTTGGCAGTCATAAGTCCAATAAAATCTAAAAGTGCTAGCCTAGCCTAGCCGTTAGGTTTTCTAGCCTAGTTGACAAAGGGTTGTGAAGAATCTAAAATTATGATGAACAAAAACTATGATGGAAGATAAGCTTGATCGATCAAGCAACTTCAAATTTCTTGAAAGACAAGACTTCAGAGGAAGACTGATTGTGGGTAATACAAAAGGGTTTACCAGAGACAACTATCAATGAATGGAAGGAAGATGACGTCAAGACAAGGAAGCCGATCACCTACTCAAGCCCTTACTTTGAAGGGCCAGCTTCAAAATAACAAAGATGACAAAAGGTGACACTGTGACTATCTTCTTCATAAAGATCTCAGAGGATAGAGATCAACCAAGAGCCATTGGAGAAATCATATTAGCATCCTTAGGTATGCACTTGTATATATTATTTGCATCATTGTCATGAGTAAAATTGCAGGAGGAAGGAAACTTTGCTGAAGTCATGGATCCAGAGGGATCTCAGTGCATTCAGAGAAACAACACACTCAAACTAAAGAATCCAGGTTTGATTGTTGTAATTATCATTCCTTTAACCTATATTTCTAAAAGTTTGCTACATTACAAGTAGGTGTTGTAGCTGTGACAATATTCCTTAAAATGTTTTGATTCTAGAGATGTACTCATTATTCTCCTTTAGGAGATATTCTTGTGTTGGTTCTTTTTGTTTTCTTGTTCCAGATAGGTTAACAAGAAAAAGAAGATGCTTATCCTTCAGAGGGAGTCACTTGACTCAGAAGGAGCCAAAACCATTTGAGAAAGAAGAAGAATAGAACCATCATTGAGACAACCGATGATCAGAATCCTTCTAGGATTCCATGGGAAGAAGCATGCATGACACAGTATATGTGCAGAACATGAGTCTTCACTAGACTTTGAAAAACATAACTCCCGAAGAAGTCTTCACCGGAATGAAGCCTGAGATTGAACATTTCAGTTTATTTGGGTGCCCAATGTATTTTCATGTACCTAAAGAGAAGAAGTCCAAGCTAGATCCTTTAGGAAGAAAGGATACAGTGAATCTTCAAAGACATTCCTAGTCAGAGACAGATTGAGACAAGCAGAGACGTTGTCCTTGAAGAAGAGACAGTTTTTCAAAGACCCAGAGAATCTTAGATGGAGATTGACATTGAGACAATACGTTCTTTCCCTTCAGCAATTCAGAGGGAGAAAGACATTACTCCAGGTTATCCAGTTTCTCCAGTTGATATGTTTAGAGATATTGCAGTAGGGCATAAAATGCCTACCTAGACTCACTCTGCAAGAGGCAGAGAAACATACAAGCCTCTCAAGGCACATTCCGAGAAAGCAAAAGAGATTTTCGAGCTATCCTTGAGTCACGAGCCACTTCATTGATGTCGAGACTCCTTGTCTTAGAGAAGCAACAAGAGAACCGGTATGGCAAGATGCCATAACAAAAAAATACCAATATATCTTAAAAGAATGATGCATAAGATATTATTCAGGGACCAGAAAGGGAAGTCTGTGGTAACTTCTAAGTGGATCTATATGATCAAGCATGCAGTTGATGAAAGTGTCAAGAAATACAAAACAAGATCTATAGCCAGATGTTTCTCACAAACAGAGGGAGTTGTCTATGATGAGACACTTGATCCAGTGAACCCGATACACTTCCATCCGTACTACCATCCATGAGTTGGAAACTATATCAGATAGATAGATTCTTAATAAGGTTGGATTTCAGCAAGAGTGTTGTTGATCCAAACCTATATCATTACAGTGTTGGTGACGAGAGCCTGATCCTGATGAATTATTTAGAAATCATTGAGTATGATGCACTACTTCTTGGGACAAGAAGTATGACAGATGACCGATAAGATTTTCCCGAGTCAAGGAAAATATTCAGTGAAAATATTAAAGAAGTTCAGTATGACAGAATGCAAAATCCACCGTGATGGATTTAAAAAAAAAGATTGATGATAATTCGGACGAGATTGATCCACAGTCGATTGGATCACTGATGTATCTGGTTAACACTAGACTGAATTCATGCCATGCAGTGAATATGCTTAGATAGACTCACTAGACAAACAACAGAACATGTATTGAGCTATATACGAGGCACAATTGGATATTGCCTGAGATATGCCTCCAGTGTGAAACTGAGTTTGCAGGATATGCCGTTTCAGATTGAGCATAAAGTACAATGGCCCGAAAGAACACATCCAGTTGATGTCCTACTTTGAAGTTTGCCATGGTTTCCTGATGCAGCAGGAAACAAAACTCTGTGGCCTTGAGTACCATAGAGGCAAAGTATATAAGCATCGAGTGTGCGAAGCAATGTGGCTTCACAAGCTTCTGACAGATTTACTTGACCATGAGATGGATTCTATGATAATGACCAAGAGCCGTGAGTAAAGCTCCTTGAAAACCCAGTGTTTCCCGATGGATCGAAATACGATGAGATGAAATATCCTTATTTCAGAGATATGATGCAAAGGAAAATCGTACACATGCAGTACTTTCCTACACATGAGCAGATTGAAGATATCTTCACCAATTTAACTTCGTGAAGAATGGCTCCCTAGTTGAGAGGGAGTGTCGATAACTCTAGCCAAATCAAAATTCAAATGTTAATGTTTAAGCTATTATTATAGTTCTTTGCATTTCAATAGATAATAATAGCATAAGATAGGATCACTGAGAAATACACAATCACAAGAGACGCATCATTTATCCTGGGAAACCTTCATGGGGAAGAAAACCTAGCAAAACTTCCTTATTATAGATAGCCAATACAATGCCAAGAGATAACTCAAACAAATACAGAAAGTCCTCTCCCAAGAATGCGCCTCTCTCTCTCTCTCTTCTTCAACTGCAGCTCGGAAACTTGTCTCTCAATGAACAAGTGATTGTGTGTCTAACTGAGGCGCTAGCCTCCTTATTTATATAACACTGGCACATGTGGAGGTGTCTTTTCACTGGCAAGGCCGACTTCTCCTTCTGGGTGGTTATAACCACCTTTAGTATATTCTGGGGCCTCTTTAATATATTCTGGGGCCGACTTCTTCTTCTGCCTATTACAATTATATTTTGACCAATCCACAAAAGGGGATTTGGTTCTTTACAATAGCTGACATGATCAATCCGCAATGGGGATTGATCCAATGAATAATATATCAATAATAATTAGAATACACTTTGCAGTTACATTATTTCAACACTCCCCCTTAAAAAGAAGGGTATTCTATAACAACATCAGGTGAGAGAGAGGACTGCATCATCAACAACATCAGGAGGACAACATCATCAATATCATCTTGGAACATTGACTGGCGTATCTATAAATCATCGGAAGTTTTCTCATCAACAACATCGTCATTCTCGAAGGAATGCAATCATCATCTGCATCAATATGGATTAGTATAAAACTAATACATCATCATCACAGCACGAGGATGGCTCATCATCACAATACTGGACTAGCTTTACGTCACAGCTATCAAGCTGGAAGCACAGTACTCGTCTTGCTTTACGTCACAACAATCAAGCTGGAAGCAAGATACTCGTCTTGCTTTACGTCACAACAATCAAGCTGGAAGCAAGATACTAGACTGGCTTTACGTCACAGCTATCAAGCTGGAAGCACAATACTAGTCACATCTCATCTCATCGTCTTGCTTTACGTCACAGCAATAAAGCTGGAAGCAAGATACTAGACTGGTTTTACGTCACAACTATCAAGTTGGAAGCATAGTACTAGTCACATCTCATCTCATCGTCTTGCTTTACGTCACAGCAATAAAGCTGGAAGCAAGATACTAGACTGGCTTTACGTCACAGCTATCAAGATGGAAGCACAGTACTAGTCACATCTCATCTCATCGTCTTTCTTTACGTCACAGCAATAAAGCTGGAAGCAAGATACTAGATTGGCTTTATGTCACAGCTATCAAGCTGGAAGCACAGTACTAGTCACATCTCATCTCATCGTCTTGCTTTATGTCACAACAATAAAGATGGAAGCAAGATACTAGACTGGCTTTACGTCACAGCTATCAAGCTGGAAGCACAATACTATTCACATCTCATCTCATCGTCTTGCTTTACGTCACAACAATAAAGCTGGAAGCAAGATACTAGATTGGCTTCACGTCACAACTATCAAGATGGAAGCACAGTACTAGTCACATCTCATCTCAACACTACTCCCCCTTTCGAGGAAGGTCCTTTCTGACTATACCAAGCTTATCTCGAAAGTGCTCAAACTTTACACGAGATAGAGGCTTGGTCAACACATTGGCAACCTGTTCATCCGTGCTAATGTACTGGAGCTTTATGGCTCCTCTCTGCACCATGTCACGGATGTAATGATATCGGATCTCTATGTGCTTTGACTTGTCATGGAATACAAGATTCTCTGTCATCTTTATGCAGCTCTAGTTGTCACATAGGATCGTGGTTGCTTCCATCTCTAGGTCAAATAGACCGGTCAACAACTTTCGAAGCCATATAGCTTCGCAGCTAGCAGCACACGCAACAATGTATTCTGCTTCCGCTGTACTAAGAGCAATGCTGGATTGCTTCCTACTCTGCCATGAGATCATGGTTGATCCCAAACTGAAACAACATCCTGAAGTGCTCTTCCTATCAGAAACACTTCCAGCCCAATCTGAATTAGTGTACCCACTCAATGTGAAATCATGATCTCCATTATAACTGAGACCACAATCTAATGTACCCTTAAGGTACCTCATCACATGTTTTGCAGCTACTAGGCAAAACAAATATCTGGTCTGGTGTTCGTCAGGTACATCAACGATCCAATGATTTGTCTATACAGCGTGGCATCAATCAATTCTGACGAAGTGTCGACCAACAACTTTAGCTTCGTTTCCATGGGTGTATTCATGGACTTGCACTCAAACATGTCGAATCTCTTCAAGATTTCGACTGCATACTTCCCTTGGTTAAGGAAGATCCTCTTTGGACTCTTCCATACCTCAAGACCTAAGAAATAATGCATTAGGCCAAGGTCTTTCATCTCAAATTCTGAGGCGAGTCTCTTCTTACATTTAGTGATAAGCTTTTCTACTCCAGTTAAGAATAAGTCATCCACATACAACAATAAAATCACTGGCTCATCGTTCATAACCTTGAAGTAGAGGTTAGAATCTGCTTTACTCTTGGTAAAGCCCAAGCTCATCAGGAAACTGTCTATCTGGCCTGTTATCCCCGATTTCTAGGGATAACTAGGAGATCATGTCTCGATGCACACAGGTCCTAGACATGGAGTACCGAGAGCAGGATTGACCTGAGCAAAGCCCTGGAGGGCCCCTTCTTCTCCTTCTTCGCCAGACTTGTCCTGTTAACAGCAGCAGCTTCCATCACCATCGGCTTAGACTTGCATCAGAGAAGACTCTTGCTCCATGAGGTAATTGGTCCAAGGTATCATGGTATGTGTCGTGTTTGATCGTTATAACCTTCTTATATATGCATCAGGTTCCTTACATTTCTGACGACTGCTTGGATCTTACACTAATCCACTTGACCATTGTTGGGGGGATTAACGGGGTGACCTAGCAAGCTTGTATTTATGGGTTTCGGTTAGCCACCAGGGGGGATTTGCAGAGCCATCGTCCGCTCCCACCATTCTATCACTTTACATCTTATCTCCCATTCATCCATCCCATTCCCCTAGTTCGGCCATTAGGATGACCTTTGAGGGTTACACTTTGTCTTGTGGGAAGAAGGGGCTAAAGGCCCAGGGGGTAAAAGCAGCTGGTAAAAGATAAAAGCCATAAGAAATGAAACCTAGAGATGCTTTGCCCAGGGATCCCCGAGAAGGCAATAAAAGGCCTCTCGATAAGAAACAAAAGGGACCCTAAGAAAAATAATAAAACAAGACCTAACCAATAGGATGGGAGGTCTCATCACGAGCCGACCCATTATGTTCATAGGTATCTAGCAGTATGACATTGCCATTATCTGGTCACCACGCCAGGGCAATGACCTTTGGTTGCATGGCCAAGGGAAAGGGGGTCTCATCACGAGCCATCCTTATCATTTCTGCGAAAATACCAGTGGGTAACACTGTCAGCTCTGGTCACCACGCCAAGACAGTGTCCTCTGGTCATACCTTGAAGTAAAAAAGAAAGAAAAGCAATAAATAAAGAATAAAGGCAATAAAGGGGCTTGGAAAAAGTGCATCCATGACGAGTACAACTCACCTCCTACAAAGGCACCCACGGACAACACCTACCCCTGGTTTTACTATGACTGGACATCCCTAGACCATATCACTTCATATACATGGCTTGAAAGATCTCCTGTGGAAACTTTCCTTTTCTTGTGGATACTGGCCCAATAGGTTGTTTCGTCTGTTCCTTCAGCTGTGTATAGTAGGTCAGTGTAATGTCTTTGAGCTATTAGATGATATGCTAGGGATTTTATGCATGTATTTGATAAATTTAATGATGGAACATGATTGACATTGCTATGATCCCGAGGACTGATGAGCCCATGGAGGGCGTAGTTTTTGATGTGCAGGACCATACCCGACGGACAGGTACTAGTGGATCGGTACACATGGGGATATGATTAGATCGGACGTCCATGGGGCTGAAGAGCCCATCAGATGGTTGCTGGATGGCAGAGACAGGACAACGTTATGATGAGCCATTGCACGAGAAGAAAGAAGGACGTTCCACCCAGGACGCTTTGGCAGAGCCCGGCCTAGGGGGAATCACCCACTGCGGATGGGACGTTTGCCTTTGATGGACAAGACGTCACCTGAGAGAGCTGGACGTTGTCTGGAGCGTGTGGCAGTGTGTTGAGGTCATTTGGCACGTGTGGCAGCTTGGATGAGCCCTAGAAGGGCCAACGTTTTGGTCTCTGGATGCTGTATTTGCCCAAAAAGGGCCAACGTCTCCCCTAAAGGGGCTTGACGTCCCTCTTTTTGCTCATAATATGACATTTTTCTAGCTGTTAATGTAAAAACAGTGTAAATCTTATAGTCAGCCTTGTCGGCTGTTTTAATGACCTAAATTTTAATTGAAAGGTCATGAATTGGTATAAATAGAGGACGTTTTCCTCATTTTGGATATACAAGAACCGACTCTCTTGTGAGAGATCATCTTTTAGTCTTTGTTTTGGTATTTTTGGTCTTGGAAGTGAGGCGCAACTCTTGTTGGAGGATTCTTCTTGGCATTTTATGGTGTTTCTCTCATTGGAAGGTTTACAACTAGGGTTTGATGATGCATTCTTCATGATATGTAAGTGAATTTCTCATGCAAAACTTCTTAAATGAATGGTTGTAGGTTTAATCTCTTACATTTGTTATCATATTGCTATTATATTGCTTAATCTTGAAACCCTAGGTAGCAAGCACACAAGTAGGTCCTTGCTATATGTCCCCATGCTTGAGAAACCTGTTTTAGCCATTGATTAAGGAAGATATAGCCTAGCCGTTGCTACACTTATCATCCTTTTTCTAAGTTAGGATCGAAGTATAGGTTGAATAAAGGAGATGTCCTAGGCCTAGTTAATTCTACACCTAGGGTTTTAACCTTCTAGGGTTTGAAAAGCCTTGCTCCTGCAACACTTTTCTCCCTTAGATTTGTATTTTGAAGCTAGCCGTTTTGCCAAGAGTATTTAGAGAAAGAGGAAGGAGCATGAGGCCTTGCTTAAGCAACACCAGAATGAGCCTCCTTCCCTTAGGGTTTTGATTCTAGGGCCCTGCCATTGCAGCACCATAGAACCTAACTTTCTAGTCTTTAAATTTTAATCCTCCTGAGATTTTGCCCTTACTTTTGACTCCATACTACCCTAAGGCACTGGTTTTCTCTCCAACGTTGAGCTTGTTGTGCAAAATCATCTTTTAAACTTTCAAATTTTGAAACCCTAACTAACCCTAACGCACTAACTAGGGCTGACATCATACCTGACGCAGCAAGCCCTCTAACCCTGCAATTAATGATGACATCATGCCTTATTTGAGCTATTGTTGATAGAAAATACTTTTGGCTTGGTCATCTAGTGATAGATATTGATGAGTTGGTAATTTTCATTAGCTAATTAACAAAACGTTGACCTTCTTTGTCTATTACATTGCTTATCATACTAACCCTAGAAGAAGCTGACATCATCCCTAGGATATTGACGCAACAGTCTATTTGTATACGAGCAATTAATGACTTTTAATGCATTGACTTAATTCAAGGATTGTTTATTTTCATTAGATGCTATATTATTCCAGTGTTTATTGACAAGTAACATTATATTGCCATTGTCATTATGGCAAACATTAACTTCGTCAATATTTACTGCTATATATGCTCATATACATTGAAATTTTGATAGTCATTGATTTATGAAGTATTAACCATTATTGCATGTACTAGTTTCATTATTGCCTTGTTTCGCAAGCAGGTGCCTTTTCTGTGGTTATTCTTCATCTGACTATCTTCTGGGCGGTAATCTGTGAAGGGGAAACTAGCCTTAACGCTTTGAGCCTTTCCCTTTCAAACCCCAGATTGCCAGGGACGTCTCCCTTGGGCTTAGCCGCCCTAAATAGAAAGGACCTCCCCATTGTGGTGACATTGGGTGGGGTAGGTCCCTGTTTCACCAGTTTGACCCTTATCCTTCAGCTATTTGACCTAAACTACATACCGAGCGATAACACGGCCATACCAAGCTCTAGGAGCTTGCTTCAATCCGTACAGAGCCTTCTTCAGCTTGCAGAAATGAGACTTCCTGTCTTCAACTTCAAATCCTTCAGGTTGCTCTATATACACTTCTTCTTCAATGACACCATTTAGGAAAGTTGTCTTTACGTCCATCTAGTGTAACTTCCACTTCATCTTAGCTGCAAGGGCTATGATGGTTCCGATCGAAGTGTATCTAGCTACAGGAGCGAATGTCTCTTCATAGTCAATGCCTTCCTTTTGAGAAAAGCCATGAGAGACAAATCTTGCTTTATACTTCTCAATACTTCCATCAACAACATGTTTTATTTTGAAGAGCCATTTGGAAGATACCACATCCTTGCTCTTCGGTTTGGGAACTATTTCCCATACATCGTTCTTTATTATGGATTGGTATTCTTCTGTCATGGCATCTGCCCATTCTTTCTTCTGAATTGCTTCTTCAAAGCAAGTAGGCTCTTTCTTTAGGAGATCACACATCAAAGCCATGTAACTGGAGAATGGCTTAGGTCTCTTCACCTGTCTCGTGGTTCCTTCGGGAACACCATACTTCTCTCCATCTTGAATAAGCTCTCTTGCCCAAGCAGGCTTTCTTTTATGGGAGATCATTATCTGAGGAGGTTCTTGAAATTCTACTGTCATCATCTTCTAGAATTTCCTCATCAGGGGGAGTTATGACTTCCCTCACTGGTTCTGCAGCTTTGGGAACTGTTATCGCACGGTTTGTAGGAAAGGTTTAGGCAGCTTGAGTCAAGGCTTGAAACCGGCGTAACAGGAGCTTCCCCACCCACTGTCACCTCGATGGGGGGCTCTTTCTATTTAGGAGGGCTAGTCCAAGGAGTGACGTTTTGACAAATTCAACCAACAAAAATGTAATACAACTCCACGGATATGATGAGAAGACTAGGCCGCACCTTTCTATCCAAGCACAAGTGTAAAATTAGCAGGACGTCATCTCATTAGGGTTAGTTCAAGAATAACTAGGGTTAGACGCTAGGTTAGTTAGGGTTTCAAATTGAAGGTATTTTGAAAAGAGTTTAAGGCATAACAAGCTTCAAAAACAGTTCTTAGACTAGTGCCTTGGGTTACTGGAGTCAAAGGAGATGAGACTAATGGTTTAGGAAGAACTCAAACTTAAGGGCAAGAGAGCTAGGGTTTGATGGTGTTGCTATGGCAAGGCCACCAACCCTAAACCCTAAGAAGGAAAGACTTAACTAGGTGTAGCTAAAGCTAGGCCTATGGCTTCCTCTT
>JASDQU010380911.1:0-11193 GCA_032191745.1 Picea mariana | reverse complement strand
CCCCCCCCCCCCTCTAAGTGTGGTAGATGTGTCCAACACCCACAGTGGGGGGACCTT
Source organism: Picea mariana (assembly GCA_032191745.1). NCBI lineage: Eukaryota > Viridiplantae > Streptophyta > Pinopsida > Pinales > Pinaceae > Picea > Picea mariana. The sequence goes on along the minus strand of JASDQU010380911.1, from coordinate 11,136 downwards.
TTCAATAGAATTAGCTGAGAAGAGTACCTAGAGTGTATCCCATAAAACGACCCTTATGCAAGGGCCCTCAATGACTAGGTGTTCCCGAACATTCGACGGTCATATTTACACATGGTATCCAGGAGAACCCCATTTTTCCCTTGAATAGAGGTTTTGAAGTGGATAATCAACCATACCGACATGCATAAATGCTTGATCAATGATGAGAATGGAAGGTGTGTCGAATTTTTCCTCCCAACAGAGGTCGAGAAGTACTACAAAATTAGATACCTAGAGGAGCAGTTGACACAGACTTCATGGTGAAGTTATAAGAATTCCATGACACCAACCGGTTGATGGCCTCATGGTGGAAGGAGGACAAGAAGTTTACCAACTAGAGCAATGGCTGGTATGGGACAGTTAACTTGAGGGATCCAAACATCTATTTGTTGGCTCTCATCTACTGATTGTATGGAGAGAAGGACTAATCCAAGTTTTTAGAAGCATGGATGCCCTTGGCATACACAATGGTGACCTCTGGAAGTAGCTTCAACTGGGGAGCGATAATTTCCAAACAATTGAGCATCTATGTATAGTAGGCTAAGACACTGAAAGAAGGGGAAGTGCCCGCTTTCCACATGGACTCGTACTTGCTCGATGTGATCTGTGCAAGAAATGTCTTCGCCAACATGAATTTAATATGGCATGTTGTGGAGCTCCCTATTCACGTTTATTTCAGCATACTTTGAGAGAACAGGTATAAAAAATCATATTCTATGATTTGCGATGAATTCATTGCTCATATTCATTTTATTATATTTAAAAACAAATTCTCGAGATTATCCCCAACAACCAATAAAATGGTAGTGAAGGTAGTTCATTGGTAATTAGATGAATGCTCAACCTATATTAGGGTGTTCGAGGCCACCAGAGCACCACATCTATTACCTTCTCATGCCCATACTGGCTCATTGTGGGAGAAATATGCTATCAGACTATCCGACAAGACTATAATGCCACACTAATCAAGGATAAGAAGCGGGCTTTCATACCCTACATTTTCCATGTGGAGTTTTATCTGGTAAAGGACACTACTCAAGCCAAACAAGAAGGGTTAAGACAACTTAAATTCAAGTTCTCGATAGGCTGATTCCACGGCCATGACCCTAAAGGCCTAGTCCTCCAAGGTTCTTCACAAGTATCATCATGTTGTCCATACATGCATGATAAATTTGAGGATGAAATTTTCACAGAGTGCGCTCGAGACTGGGAAGACATAGTACAGAGGATGGCCAACCCAAATATGACCAGGTTCAATTCCATGAGCATGTATGAACAAGTGGAGAAAATAGAGCAGACGGCTCAAGAGGCCCTCAGAGTTCAAGAAGAGATTAGAGCAACAGAGACTACAAAGGCACAAAGAAGAGGATTTCTCTTGCTAGAAGGGGCACAGAGAATCATCGATTAGTTGCAGAATGACCCTGACCTTATAGAAATTTCAAGGATTCCCAATGATGACCTAATTGAAAGCAGAGGAGAGCCAAGTGGTCTAGAGCCAATACAAATTGAAGAAATCACCGGGCCAGAAAACCCTGAAGTTCCACCACCACAGATCAGATCACCAAGGGAAATTTCCATTCATCCTGATATAGCAAGGGCACCAGGTAGGACAAGTGTACCAAACCCCTTGTTTGATTTAATAACTATACTTGATGACAAGGAGAGTTCAGAGGTTTCCCAAGTGAATTTGGTGCAGATTACAGAGGAAAAGGAACTCGAGAAGGCATCTTCCCCAGGTCTCGATCCTTCAATTTAAAACCTTCCACGGAGTGACCATGAGGTCGAAAGTGCCTTATACACTGAGCTACTTGAATTTTCGGGAACCCCAATAAATGGTTCAAGGAATGAGCTAGAATCGAGTGACAAGAAAGATGAAATTCCACAGCAAGAAATCATCACTTCGCTAGCCGATTACCAAGTAAGTACCGAACCTACCCCTGGTTCTTCAATTTTAGTCGATACCTCACCAGCTGATGAGAGACAAACAGAGGTCGAGCCATCGGACATATGGAATAATTTCAAGAACCTATCCTAGAACAGGTACACACAGTCGGGAGCCTGGGAAATACTCTAACCTGGGGAGAACAACAAATCCCCAAACCTGTTGATGAGGTCATCGATATACAAGTGATCACCTATGACTAAAAGAGAAAATCCATCATGAAGAGAACCACTAAGAAGAGAAGGATTACATTGGATAGTTCGATTCTCATCACCATAGAGGAGAAGTTGCTCAACATAGAACACACCAAGACTTCCGAGCTTATCGGCATAGGGATGGCTATCACATATGCCACATTGGATAGAGAAAGAAGGGATGAAAATTAGTTGGTTGTTGCACTTAAGGAGTTGGAGCATCTGCGCCATTTGGAAAAATACTATCAAGATTTCACACAAGCCACGATGTTCTTGAGAAGTGGGTTTGAAGATTCCTATGACCAATTCACAAATGAATGACATCTTTTCACTGAAGGTATAAATTATTTCCAAGAAGACACGCTTATGGATCTAGCGACCTGCAAGGAAGTGGAAAGGTGGTATGAGAAGGTTCACCAAGTAGAAGAAAGGATCGATTACATCAACGCGGTTGAAAAGGGCCGAGACGCTGAAGAGAACAACATTCAGGTGTTGAGGGACAACAGCATAGATCAGATCAGGAAAGTCGTCGAATACTTGGTGAAAATGGCCCAGGAACCTCAGCAAGAGATTCATGAGAAATGGGTCGATTGCGAAAATAGTTGGGAAAAGGTTAATAGGGAGATGAAAGACATCAACCTCCCAGAATTCGTCTCACCCAAGGACTTTGTCGACCTGCATGACATAGTCAAGAAACATGCAAAACAAGACTCGACATGGATAGGAGAGATAAAAAAAGTGGCGAGCATGGGCTAGGTCAATTACAACAGTTCATGGAGCATTCAATCAAGGCTCGAGCAGTTTTACAATAGTTAAATGTCAAAATAGTCAAGTAACGAGCACATGAAGTAGAAGTGAAAGAAATCCTTTTAGCCCCGATGGACTAACATAGGTTCCCATATGCCAACACATGCAAGGAACTCTTCGTCAAATGGTCTGAGTATGAGAAGAGTCATCCACTTCAGTAAAACTATTTGATGATTCTTAGAAGACAAAGAGATGAAAGCGCCATGTGGCGATATTTTGTTTTACTTATCTTGCACTCGTAATAGCTATTTTTAGTTAATGATTCATTATAAATCAAAGGATTAAACTTTTAGTAAAGGTTGATGGTTTGGGAAAAGACGCTCATTTTTGGAATTGTAAAGAACTATTTCCGAACTTCCTTAATTGAGAAGTCTTGTTTAGGACCAGAGACAAACTTTTKTTTTTGATCAAAGGCATGTGTTATTGGATTTGAGGAGGAATTACTTCCGACTTTATTTCATGAACAAATGCTATAATTAGTAAGATTTTCTGAATCTATTGATAAGTTAGTTGTTTCAATATTTTTTTTAGTTCTTGTCTCTAGTGATGAAAGCAAATTGTTGTGTTAATATGTGATTAATTCTAGAGCTAAGGAAACTATTTTTATTTCCATCATTTTATTGCATGCATGTTTTCTTTCAATAATTTTATCTCAATCAATCATTGAAATGCCAACAAGTTAATGTATTAGTACTAGGCTTGTCACAAGTGTGAATATCTTTGTCTGCATGCTTGAGCACAAGGGTTATCCCAAGCTCAACCTTCTTTAGTAGTTCAAAACCCCCCTTTTACCATCTTTTTTATACCAGCACACATCTTTTTATCAGACCCATCTAATAAAAGAAAATAAAAAAAGAGAACGTTTAAACTAAAGGAGGAACTTTCATAAGAAGATATATTGTAAATCACTACGTAAATCCCATCAATAAATTGGTCGAATCAAAAGATCTGGAGAACCATTCCATAATCAAACACTACAGATTCTAATTGGGCCTTCATGGTGGGTTTGGTTCCTACTATTGAGTAAAAGGGATTTAGTAACCCTCAACAAAATTGGTGCTAGAGGGTGGGCATGAATGAATGAATGGCTAACAATATTTCTGATATAATATTTCGCATAGCCTACAAATTCAAAATATCCCACATGCATGGCTAGTCATTCTCAAGACAACCCACACACACTGAGTACTCTTTAAATGAGTAAATCACCCAAACAAGAGGAAGAAGATCTATTCCCTGAAATACCTTACACTCTTCCTCACGAGGATTTGAACCAGTTCATAAGAATCACAAGATCTTACACTCAGAAAATTGGATCATTACCCTTACCTCCATTACTTCCTCGTAGAAAACAAGTAAGAAAACTAGTGGTCGAAACCCCCGACCAAGTTTTTGTTCACACAGTAGAAGACCTAATATATTTCTTCCTCACTGATATCGAACATCCCCTTAATCTAATCCTCGAAACACCAACTGGTAACTACTCTAAGCCCGATGATTTTGAATCTGAATTTGAAGGGTTTAACTCAGATCGCTTAGTTTCAGAGTCAGACAACATGGAGGATAAAAATTATCATAATGAATAAAGGGGAAACCCACCTCAAAATAATCAACCATAGTTGGATAGATATTCTCTGGAAATCCCCAGACAGGTACATAACCTCCCTCGACATCCAGAAAAGTTACTTCCTAAGTTTGACCCTGAAACCTCTGGATTGCTTGAAGACATATTAAAAAGTTCATAATATCTATTAGATTGATGAATGTACAACATGAGGATGTATTATGTAGGATTTTTCCCTATACCTTTGAGAATTGAGCCTCAACATGGTATTTTAACTTTCCTATAGGGTCCATAACTAGTTGGACAAAGTTTCAAAAGGATTTCTTAGACAAATTTGTAGAAGAAACCACTACATGAGATTTAATGGATGAACTGTTCGTTGCCACCATGAGTTCAAAAGAAAATGTTAAAGACTTAAATCAACGATTTACCACTATCTAGAACAAATTTCAATCCGAATATAAACCCACTTAGGAGTTGCAAATTGAGGTATATGCTAATTCTCTCCCTGCTTTTATTTCCATGTTTGTAAAAAGGGATGCCAAGCATACCCAAGCTAAAAATTTTGAGGAAGCCAAAACAATCGAATTCCAAATGAAGGGATGCAAAGAGAGTCAGGTCTCACCAGTTAAGAAGGAATCTTAACTTCCACCCAAGAGAGGACTCTTGTTGACTAGACCCCAAGGAAAACAAACATAACAAGGCCTTGAAAAGGAAGTTGAGACATAGAAGACCTACAATGGATGATAAAGAAATTGTCAAATGAAATAGTAGACATGAAAATAAGTGCAAGGTAAGGAAACCAAGGACAAAGGCCTTATAAACCCTTTTTTAAGAGAAAACCACCGTTCAAAGTAATTGAAACTCCCCAGCCAACTTAAGCATCGACCTGGGTAATGTAACATCTGATTCTTTCTATACCTATCATCAAGAGATACATTCTAAAAGAGGTTGTCCACAATGGGTGCATGCCATGAATTTGATGGAAAATTAGTTCCTAGACAAAGTCTCCCTTACCGAACAATCAAGCGGCTCAACGGTGAATATTGTTGATCAAGAGAAATTTGACCCGCCGAAAGAAACAACCATGTTGTTGAGGGATCCTGACCTGCCAATGCCTTCCGATGATATATTTGAGGTTCAATAACCACCTGATGAGGTTTTGGCTGTGAAAACATGAAGTAGGGGTCAGTCGGTCTCAAATGACCCTACCGTTTCCCAAAAATTGAGAGGAAAACAAACAGTCGATCACCCAAAAGCACCTTTTGTCTCCCAAAGAAATCCTATAAAAATCTATACACGAGAATCACCTAATCTAGACTACAACATAGTATAAGATTTAAAAAAAATGAAGGCTAATGTGTCGATCATGGACATGTGTAGGATTCCCCAGAAAAAGTAGTTTCTGTTACAAGCCTTGAAGTCAGTGAAAACCCCTATAACAAGCACTGACCAAGGGGAAACTCCATCTCCCACAGATCTAAAAAATAAACCAAATGTGAACGCTTTCTCTGTAGATAAAAAAGGAAATCCTTTTGTCCCATCATTCCTTCTAATGTTTGAAGTCTTCAACATAAACCTCCATAATTGTTTAGTTGAATCAGGGGCATCCTCTAATGTTATGCCATTATCTATTGGTAAGAAACTAAATGCAGTCCCTCTCAAAAGTGATAAACATGTTATACAACTAGACAGAACTCAGGTGAAAGTTATTGGAGAACTCAAGGATGTTATGATCAGAATGGCCACACACCCAAAATTTGTTCAAGTAATTGACATCATTGTAGTAGATATACCAAAATCTTATGGACTTCTACTTAGTCGAGATTGGTCTGAGAAGTTGAATGGATATTTTAGCATGGGCAGGGCTCACCTCTGTTTTCCATTAAAGGGACACACAAACATGATTAGGATCAGTAGGGAAATGTATCTCAAACATACTTTCAACGATTTAGAATCCCTTAATGAACCCTCGTCGACATATTTTCCCATGCTAGGAAACTGCTCCTGCGATTTTGATTTCAGTAATTTCTCCCCTCTCTCATCTGATGTACCTCTTACTCAAAAATCCAAAATGGCTTTTCAAGTAAATCTACCGGTAGCGTCGGAAGAAACCCTCTTCTGTCAAGAACCTCTATTGGAAACCACAGACAAAATAGGTGGAGAGGAGGAAGTTAGTAGGCAAGGAGAATCTGATGATTTTCTCTCACAAGTTTGTACCATGTACTTTGATGGGTATAAATCGTAAGAAGGGTCAAGAGTGGGATGTATCCTCATTGATCTGAAGGGGAAACAAAATTTCTTGTCCTATAGACTAGAATTTGAATGCACTAATAATATTGTCAAGTATGAAGACTTAGTGAAAGGACTAAAGAAATCCATAGACTTAAACGTTAAAGAACTAAAATTTTTTGGGGACTCTGAAATTATTGTTAGGAAAGTAAAGAATACTATACATTGAAACTCTCCCCACCTAAGGAATTATCAACAGGAAGTGCACATGCTAATAGAACATTTTGAGGCCTTCAATATAACAACAATTCCTAGTACAAAGAATACTCTTGCTGACTCCCTGACTATTGTTGCCTCGAGGATATCCCCTTTAGAAGACTATGAATCCTCTAGGTTCACTGTGGAACTCCTCTACAAACCATCAGTGCCCAAAAATATTTCTAATTGGAAGGTCTTTGAAGGAGATGAATAGATTATAAACTTCCTAACCAATCTGAAATGTTTTTAATACCTGGCTATTGATGATGAATTTTTCCAAGAACAATTAGTAGAAACCGATTCACATGAACAAATATGTGAGACAAATCACTCTAGTAACATGCCCATGTCTCACACAATACTGAAAGTGATAGCCAATTTGGAAAACCTCTTTGATTTAAGGGAAAGATTCAAAGGGTCAACAAACACAAAGACAGAGAGCTCATGTCCCATGTACGAGACTATAATTATAGGAACCTCGGAAAACCCTAATAATAGAAATCTAGGCAAGACAGTATCTAAAAAAGAAAGGAAAGTCTATCTCAAACTTTTAAGAGAATATCAAAATGTTTTTGCATGGTCTAACCATGATTTGAAAACTTATGACACTCGCATTATCCAATACACAATCTCCTTAAAATCCGGAGTAAAACCCTTCCAATAGAAGCTTTGGAAGTACCACCCATCCATAGAACCCGTCATGTGTCAGGAGTTAAATAAATTACTAGATGCTAAAATTAACTTTCAGGTTAGACACTCTGCCTGGGTAGAAAATTTGGTTCCTTTTAGGAAAAATCCTGGGGAGATCTACCTGTGTGTGGATTTCAGAAACCTCAACAGAGCATCAGAAAAGGACAACTACCCAGTCCCACCGATGGAACAACTCTTGCAGACCGTGTCTGGTTCTGAAAGTTTCTCCCTATTAGATTGATTTTCGGGTTACAACCAGGTTCTAGTTTCAGAGGAAGACAGATTGAAAAATACCTTCCAAACCAATTGGGGAACCCTTTATTATAAATGCATGCCCTTTGGGCTGATTAATGCAAGGGAAACCTTCCATAGGTCCATGGATGTATATTTTTGGGGATTGATCAACAAGTGTGTAGTAGTCTATTTGGGCGACGTAACTGTGTATTCAAAGAACAGAGAAGATCACATCCAACATCTAACCCATATTTTTGAAAGGTGTAGGAAATACAGTATATCTTTAAACCCTAAGAAAATTATTTTTAGTGTCAAGGAAGGGAAATTACTAGGTCATATTATATCTCAAGTAGGAATTTGCATAGACCCAGAATGAATTAAGGCAATAACTCAACTTTCCTTACCCCTCAACAAAAAGGCTATGTAATCATTCTTTGGGAAAATTCATTTTGTGAGGAAGTTCACCCTCGATTTTGGAAAAACCATCAAACCCTTACAAAAAATGATTCGCAAGGATGCTAAATTTAAGTGGGATGACGAATGAAAAAGTGATTTCAACAACATTAAGATTGCAATATCTCAAGCTCTAGTGTTGTGAAGTCCTGGATTTAGCAAATATTTTTTCCTCTATACTTTTGCCTCCGACCAATCTTTAGTTGCAGTACTTACTCATAAGGATGATGACAATAATGAGGCCATGATATCATTTATGATCACTAATCTCCAAGGGGCCGAACTGAATTACCCTTCTATAGACAAATAGGCTTATGTGGTATACAAAGCAATAAAACATTTCAGATCTTACATCTTAAAAATCACACCAAAGTCATTGTGCCTCATCGTGTAGTATGATCCCTATTCACTCAACAGGAGATGGGGGAAAGAAGAGGAAATAGGATGGCAGTTGTCCAAGAATTTTATCTAGATATAAAACCTGCCAAACTGCTTAAGGGACATGGATTGTGTAAATTGGTCGCTGAAGCCCAAGTCCAAGTAAATGAAGACTTCGGATGGGAGAATGAATTGGCGTTATGGTGTAGTGAAGATTTATATGTGCCCCTAGGGTAGGAGTCTTGGTATGGAAAACTAAATTATCTCTTGCATCATGGTACATGCCCAGAAAACCTAAACCCTAAGGAAAGGAGAGATCTCAGACTAAAATCACACAATATTGCCTCATAAATTTGGTGCTCTTTCACGTAAATTATGATGGGGTACATTTGAGACGTCTCGAATGTGAAGACGCAGACAAGGTTCTGAAGGAGATCCATTATGGTCCTACAGGAGGACACTTTGCAGGGAATACCACTGCTCACAAGATACTAAGAGTTGGTTATTACTAGCCTACTCTATTTAGGGACACTCATACATATGCTAGAAACTGTAAAACTTGTCAAATAAGCACTGGGAGGGAAAAGAGAGCAGTTGTCCCACTCCAACCAATGTCCATATCTAGACCATTCGAGCAATGGGGGTTATATGTCATAGGGGAGATTACCCTGAGTTCTTCAAAACAACATAGATACATACTGACCGCTACAGACTGTTTTACAAAATGGGCAGAGGCCATTCCTCTGACTCACGTAAATGAAAAGGTGGTAATTCAATTCATAGAACAACAACTGATCACAAGGTTTTGTATGCCTTCCATTCTTGTTTTTGAAAATTTCTCTTACTTTTATTCCACCTTATTAACAAATTTTTCTCTAGATAAAGGAATCATAATAAGATACTCTGCAAACTACTATGCATAGGGGAATGGAGTGGCAGAATCAACCAATAAGAACCTAGTGAGGATATTGAAGAAAACAGTTGCAGACAATCAGAGGAATTGGAATAGTTCGCTTCATAATTCCCTATGGGTCATAGAGTAACACCTAAGGAAGCTATAGAGAACTCCCCATACTTTCTGGTATACAAACAAGAAGCCATTCTCCCGAACGGGATATATATTCCATCTCTTGAGCTTTCTTAGGGATCTAGAGGACAAACCTCATTAGTTATTCAATAGAGAAATGATACCCTCCTCATGCTTGAAGAAGAAAGGGAGAAAGAAAAATCAAATTTCACCGCTCATCAATAGATAGTTAAAAGGTAGTTTTATAATCATAAGGCCAAAGAGAAGAATTTTGAATTAGGAGACTTAGTCCTGAAATGGGATAGAGCAAATGAACCAAAGTGAAAACATTCAAAGTTTCAGAATCTATAGCTCAAAACTTTCCGGATAGCCGAGAAAATTGGGGTAGGCACGTATATTCGGTTGCAAAATATGAGGGGGGAAATTGATGCCCTCTCAGTGAATGGCCAAGCCCTAAAACAATATTTCTGTTAAAAAATTAAAAAACAAATGTGTGCATGTTTTTCATGTTATTTTATTTTGTAGGTGTTAGGTAGGCTGATTGTGGAGTCCTTTATTTATGTTTTTCTTTTGTGTGGTATTTTTGTGCAATAAATTTGTGTTTCACAAGGCATTGGTTTACCTTAATCAATACAGTGTAGAAAATTTTGTTCCTGACTCATGCTTACATGCAACACGAGAAACGTTGGGCAAACTACGGTTTTCTTAAAAGGGTTCTCTATCTAATATTTTTGAATAAACAACCTTGGAAAATGATGAAGTGTCCGCCTGGTGATCTGGTAAAACCTGAAGGAAAATATGGTAAGTTGGAAAGGACCACATGTACCTCAAGACAGGGCTAGGAAAAATTTCACCTTAACCATCTCATCTTGTAGATAATAGACGTCGTCCTCTCCCACTCGCTCAAGGAATATCTGCCAAAATAAATCAATTATATCAAATGAGCATGAAGTAGGAGAGGGTATGCAGATAACTCTGTTGGGGATATGGATGCTCGCTGGTAGCAGAGCAAGGTCTGTGACGTCGGGGTGACTCCGTCGGGGCTATGGAAGCTTGCTAGAAGTAGAGTGACATCGCAACAAATGAATGATGATAACTAAAATTCCTAGTGCTCATGAATTATTTACTCATTTCTTGTCAAAATGGGGCATGGGTCATGGTCAAAAGGAATGAAGGTGGAATAAAGGTTGAAACCCCATAGGCGGGCCCAGATTCACGAACCGGGGGAATTTAAACACAAGGATAAAAGAGAATCTAATAAAAACAAAAACATTTAGATTCTTAACCAGCTTCTACATCAACTAAGCCCGTGGAAGGA
>JASDQU010380909.1:0-11193 GCA_032191745.1 Picea mariana | reverse complement strand
ATGTGTTGTCTTCCCTATAACCTCAACTTGAGTCTAGATTCCTTGCCTCGGGGTGGAGCTCGGTCCCAGCTCGGGGGTGACCTACTGTTGAGCTGATGAACAATGTGGTCTAAGGCTGGGAGGTTCGTGGAAGGCCTGCACTTGGTTGGTGATTTCTCCATCTGATCAAAGATAAGTAATCTGAATTATGTTTTAATACATTTGACATGACTCTGCTGTTTTGTATCATGTTTTCCACTGTGTCAATGAATTAATGACGAATGCTATGGAACATTTAATTATAGAAGTATCCATATATCTTACTCTGAGTTTTATGTGTGTTTAATTCTGGTTAAATGCATTTGTTTTTACATCCATGTAATGAATGGTAGAATCTGAGAGGTTGGGTGAACCTGGGTAGTGTAAGGGTACACTACGGACACTATGTCTCCTCACTCTCAAAGTTCAGAGGCTTGTCGGTTTAGCCTCCTAGTAATTAGTTTAGGGTTTTGATATGCCCAAGGTTACACCACTTCACTCTCTTACCCGGTGGTTATAAGACAATACCAAGGTCAGATACATGCAATTTTTCATGTTAGAAGGGCTAGGTTACCCTGTGTGTGACAACTCCTTCGCTCTCAATCTTTCCTTTGTGAAGGATTGAGTCCTTCCGTCGACATTACAATCAGACCCTTAACTGGTTTTCAATGGAACCCATAACCATTACTTACTTGGTATAAATGAAAATCCTACTTAAGATGTTCGCACCCAATTCCTGGAAATTCCTTACAGTGTGTGTCTCTTGAATATAAGGTTCTGTGAATATTTTATAAGGGTATTTCCTTCCATCGAATAAAATTTGCATCAGTAGTTTTCTTGTCTTGGGGATGCTAAAAGTTGCAAGGTGACCTCGTAGGGGTCTGGTCCTGACATGCCCTGCGATGACTGCTTACTCTCATTACTCTCTATAGTCTCGATTTTGGGAGGGTTCAAGAGTCTAATGTTTGGGTTAAAGTCCATGTATTATGGAATCCAATACTGTCATCTATTTTAATATGTTTAAATTTGTTGTTTACTGTAATTGTACTTTTGTTCCATTATATCTGTTTTTGTTCAAAGTACTGGTATAATCGCTAATGATGGGCTTTGTTGGTGCAAGGACCCATCAAGGATTTGTTGCGTACTTCTCCCACAGCCCAGATATCCATCCAGGAGACAAGAGACAAGGAAAGAAAAGGGCAAGACCACCAAATTAGAAGTTAACTATTCTCTGGTATATTCTGTTAATAATAATTATCGCTCTATTGGTATTCTCTGGTTTCTTCTAAATAACTTACTGATTCTCATGATTGATAATTCTTCCAGGCCTTTGTACAAGAAAGGACTTTGGAGCTTCCTGTTCATCTTCAAAATAAAAGGTATTCAAGTTCCTTTTTTTTTTTTAACCTCTTCGGTGACCCAACAAACAGGGTTACACAGTTTAGATTGTAGACGTTCGATAAAGGCGCTTGGATTCCCATAATGGCTTGGAAAGAGGGGAAAAAATCCCAGCTGTATACTTAAGTTTATGGTTCAGCCATCATGACTAATGTTAATTCCGAATATTCTCCTCCGAGAATTTCTTTCCTCTTTAATTGAACAATGTAATGGCTATTGTATTAATCGAATCCTTTCACTGTTCAGATTGTATCTTAGTTTGGCACTTTGGTTATCAAGGCTGTAGTATTCAGTTTTTGAACCTCTGTATAATTTGGATTTTATAGTTATAAAATGTTTTGGATGGAATTTCTATAATTTGAAGGTCTGTGTTCTTTAAAATATTTTCCTTCTTTTACTTGGACATTTCGTATTACCTCGATGAGACTCTAGTGTCTTGTTTACTTTGATGTATTCCTATTTTTCTTTGCTACTGGAAAATTTTAGGATCGAGGTTTATCAGCATCGAGCGCTAAGATGTGACCCTGTGACTGCTTATTTTTTTTTACATATATATACATCTATATATACAGGCTTACACACAAATGTTCGTGTCTATCCTCTTGACACTTTTTACTGTGTAGGGTAATTCTATCTTACTGGTAATAGTTTGCACTTTCAATTTCAGGATGCCTATACCGAGACTTGATAAATGCATGATGCCATTTTCCGATTCATACGGTTTAGTTCTAGTGGTAATACATAGGAATATATAAGTATATATGTTGACCATAATCATGTTTACTTTTAGATTCATAGGTATAGGTATATAATTAAAATCCTCAAACTGGGCCCGGTGTATAATTTCTTACAGCAGAAAAATAAAGACTTACAAAAGTATAAAGACTTCCAGAAACATAACGACCCTCTATGTAACCTTTAACTCCAACTCTATTTACCTTCAGATAGAACTATACTGGAAACTTTGATAAAATGGAAAGGAAACTCCCTACAACTGCTTTCGATATTAACCATGCAATTTTCCCAATTTGCCGCAACAAATAAAAAAAACAATTCTAGTATTCATTTAGAGTTTTAATCAACCATAAACTTCGCTCAGCATTAGGTTCATAAGGTATGTTATCCGAATCATATATCACTCAATTGGACAGATTGCACCCAGGATTATTGTATCCATACCGAATTTAATAGTCGCACTACAACTATGATCAAAACATTCAACAGAAAAGGGAAATAATTCAATTCAGATTTAATAAATACATTACAACAGATATAAGATCATTCACATAGAGAAGGAAAGAGTACATATATGAACCAATTCGCGGGAAGACAAAGGGAACAACCGTGTTCCTCCCAATCGTATAATAGGGCAACCAAATCACTTGCCCCAATTCTCCATGAGGGCGAACTTGGAAAACTCCTCCTCAACAATGTCCTTCAATTCCCTCCGATTCCTCTTGCCTCACACTCACTTAGTAGTGTTCATAACAGTAAGAACAAAAATCAATCGTCTCTTTTCCTAGCATACTTAGCAGTGTCATGCCTCCTCTAATATGTTATTTATCAATAAAAATCTTTTTTCCCAAGTCTTTTTCCCTCCCTTGGGAATTTTCGCAGCTTTCTAAATCCCTAATTTTCAGGGGCTGCTAATGGCCAAATCTCTGATTTGCCACTTGTAACAATCAACCTATAGGTAGTTCCAACATGTTCCCCACTCATGGAGTCATGGTCAGCTGATTTTAACATGGTTGTTCCATTTGTCCTCCTGCAATCAAAAAAAATATTATGTTTTCATAAAAGTGTCATAGTCAAATAGTTTGTTGGGTCAAATCAGATCTCTGCCCAACAGTTATAATAATTAATTACAAGTATTAAATTTGAAATTCAGAATTGCCATAAATGGAAAAAAATTTCCAAATTCAAATTTACTAAAATTAGAATAATTTCCCAACAAATTTAAATTTCAAAAAACATACTTTTATTTTTGGGGATGTCACATCCTTTCCCCCTTCAATAAAACATTGTCCTCAGTGTTTGTTCCTTTCTTGGAACATGATTGGATGAGATTTCCACAGATCTCCCTCCAACTCCCAAGTGGCCTCCTCAGTACTAAAGTTCTTCCATTGCACCTTTACCTGAGCGATGACTCAGTTCCGAAGTGCTATTTCTCTCCGGTCTAGAATACGTAGGGATTCGACCTAGAAATCGCCTTCGGATTCCACTTGCACCAAGTTCCAATCAATCATATGAGTAGGATCATGAACATATTTTTTCAACAAAGAAACATGAAATACATTATGAATTCTTAGATTAGCTGGGAGTGCAAGTTGGTATGCTACGGGTCCAATTCGAGTTAGTATCTCGAAGGGCCCACAAAACCTGGGTGCCATCTTGGCACAGTTCCCTAACTTCAATGAACTTTTTTGGGCTTTGACCTTCAAATAAACATGGTCTCCCACTTGAAATTCCAAGTGTCTTCTTTTCTCATCTACATAGCTTTTTTGTCTGTCCTGTGCTTCTTTTAAGTTTTGTTGTACCTTCCTTACCATGTTCTCCATTTCTTGGAGCATCTCTGGTCCAACCATGAGTCTGTCAGGTGAGTTATCCCAGCTAATTGGAGTCGTACACCTTCTGTCGTATAGTACCTTGAAAGGGCTTAACTTTGCCGAAGTTTGGTACCCATTATTATATGCAAATTCTATCAAGTGTATATAGTATTCCCACTTGTTCGGTTTTGTTATTACGTACATGCAAAGCATATCCTCTACAATTTGGTTTGTCCTTTTGGTCTGTCCATCCGTTTGTGGATGATAACTCGTACTGAAATTCAATTTAGTATTTAGCTCTGCAAACAACTCCTTCCAAAAAGTGGATGTGAATTTTACGTCTCTATCTGAAATCACCATTTTAGGAATACCATGCAGTCTAAAAATTTCTTTCATGAATATTTCAGCATTGTTTATAGCTTTAAAAGTAGACTTTACAGGAATAAAGTGTGTAGACTTATTGAGTTTATCAATTACAACCATGATATAATCATTCTATTTATGAGTTTTGGGCAAACCTGTTATAAAGTCCAGCGATATGGTCTCCAATTTCTATTTAGGTACTGATAATGGTTGTAATAGGCTAGTTGGATGTTGGTGCTCGGCTTTGACCTGCTAACAAGCTTGGCACCTAGACAAGTATTCTGTTGTTTCACCCTTCATATTATGCCAGTAAAATAGTTTTCTAAGTTTTGTTATTGTTTTCTGGTATCTTGGATGGCCAGAATACGGTTTCTTATGCACTTCATCCAAGACTATTAATTTTAGCTCTGTTGAATCTGGTATGTAGAGTCTGTTTTTAAATCGTAATAGTCCCTTCTTGTCGATACTTAGTTCTGGTTTATCTGTGTTTGCGGTACTGTCTTGTAATTATGTCATTATCTTAGTGTAATTTTCATCGTTAATACCTGTCGTCCTTATTCTTTGTTCCAGATCACTTTCTGCCCTGTTGATATTTATCTCAAATAACCCATGGACTCTTCTGCTTAGAGTGTCTGCTACCTTATTTTCTTTGCCCTTGATATGTCTGACTTCGAATTTGAATTCGCTCAAGAAGGCTAGCCATCTTGCTTGCCTTGCATTGAGATCTGGTTAGCTAAACAAATATTTCACACCGCTATTATCCGTCAATAGTAGAAATTTTCTTTCCATTATGTAGTGTCGCCACTTTTTTAAGGCATGTATTACTGCTACCAATTCTAAGTCGTGAGTGACATCATTTCGCTCATGTTCTTTTAATTTTCGGGACTCATAACAAATCATGTGTCCTTCCTGAGTTAAGACACCACCTAGTCCTTTCTTACTTGCATCAACACATACTGTGAAGTCTTTATCTCGGTCTGCTACCTTCAAAATTGGTGCCATTGTCAATAATTCCTTCATATTGTTAAAACTGTCTTGACACTTCTGCGACCAGTTAAACTTGGTCCCTTTCTTTTGTAATGACATGATAGGGTAGGCTATCTTGGAAAACCCTTCTATAAATCTCCGATAATATCCAGTGATTCCCATGAATGACCAGATATCTGCCACATCCTTAGGTACCAGCCATTCCATAATAGATTTTATCGTTTATGGGTCTATGACAATGCCTTCTGCGGAAATGACATGTCCTAGATATTGTATTTCCTTTTGATACAAGTCACACTTGTCAAATTTCATGTACAGTTTGTGTTTCCTCAACGTTTGCATAACTATTCTTAAGTGTTCATCATGTTCTTCCTCTGTTTTAAAATAGACCAGAATATCGTTGATAAATACTATTACGAAGTTGTCTAAGTACTGACTGAAAATATTGTTCATCAGGCACATAAACGTGGCTGGTGTGTTAGTGAGTCTGAAAGGTATGACTACAAATTCGTAGTGTCCATATCTTGTTCAAAAAGATGTTTTGTTTATGTCCTCATCCTTTATCCTAACTTGATGGTAACCGGATCGTAAATCCAACTTTGAAAAGATCTTGGCCCCACCAACTTGATCGAACATATCATTTATCCTTGGTAAGGGGTATTTGTTCTTAATATTTATTTTGTTCAGTTGTCTATAATCGATACATAGTCTTAGAGTACTATCTTTCTTTTTCACAAAGAGGAATGGTGCCCCCCATGTGTTGGCATGTTTTACAGGCAGCGTATGCTTTTCATTGATGGCAAGTACGACAATGATGATGGCTTGAGTACAGGTATAATGTGCCAAGTGGGCACTAGAAGTATTTTGGGGAGACGCAGCAGAGAAAGCTCGTGAAGACCAGAAGAGATAGTGTAGAGGTTCACACAGAGTGCAAGAGTGTGCTAGTTCATTTGATGGAAAGAACAGGTAGACAGAAGGCAGAGTATTTGTTTTTCATTGATGGCAAGCTCATCCCGACGATGATGAACAATAGAAAGTGGCAAGACCAGCAGCGCAATGATGATCACATGGAAAGATTAGAAGCATAAACTCCATTTCGGAGTTTTGAATACCGAGAGTTGGAGGAGACAAGAGTCGAGACTCTTCATCACAGGAGTCCCGAAGTTGCGAAATGTAAAACGCCAAAATCGCAAAACAAACACATCAACAAAGACTCCATTTCGAAGTATCGGGAGTTGGAGCAGTCAAGAGTCGATACTCTTCACCACAGGAGTCCCGAAGTTGCAAAATGAGAAAAACACCTTTTGGTGTAGGTTTCGGATACCGGGAGTTGGAGTGTCGAAAGACTTCATCACAAGGAATGTTAGAATGCCGAAATGCGGAAATGTGAAAAACACCTTTTGGTGTAGGTTTTGGATACCGAGAGTTGGAGTGTCGAAACACTTCATGACAAGGAATGTCGGAATTCTGAAATGACGAAATGTGAAAAACACCTTTTGGTGTAGGTTTCAGATACCAAGAGTTGGAGTGTTGAAACACTTCATCACAAGGAATGTAGAAATGCCGAAATGCGGAAATGCAAAAAACACCTTTTGATGTAGGTTTCGGATACCGGGAGTTGGAGTGTCGAAACACCTCACCATAGGAATGACGAAACACCGAAATATGTTTTCGAATAAGGCTGTGGTCATAGTTAGTGGTCACATCTGTGGAAGATGGAGGAAGGAGCTAGTGCAAGCAAGCTCCATTTCAGTGATCGCGACTTGGAGTGTCGAGACCCTTCATAATAGAAATGTTGAAATGCAAAATTGTGAAAGTGCTTTTCAGATAAGCGCTTGGTCACCGATGTTGGTCACATCATCGAAGAGTTGTAGAGAAGATATCGAAGAGACAAGCTCCATTTCGGAGTTTGGGACATGGAGAGTAGAGACGACTCATCACAGAATCCCCGAAACGCGAAATGCGAAATGCGTGTTCAAAATTGGCCCCTGGTCATAACGTATGGTCACATTGATGAAGGCTCAAGGGAGGAGGTAGCACGAAGCTAATCTCCATTTCGAAGATCACAACTTGGAGTCAATATGCCTCACCACAAGAATGCCGAAATGTCGAATTGTCGAATTGAGAAATGGAAAAATAAGCACAAGACCCATCATTTATGATCCAACGGTGCAGGTTAATCAAGAATATGATCAAAGAGCTACTGTTTCTCTTCATAGTTAATCGATCAATTATGATTTAGTTGTTGATGCGTTTTCTTGGAGGTTCTCAATGTAACTGCAAGAAAGGACTAATGATTTCGGTTAGAGGACTCGAAGAGACTTCAGTGTGATTTCCAGAGGAGCTGAAGAGTCTTAAGGCATATGCCAGTGGAATGAAGACTGGGCATAGAGGTGATTGATAGATGGAAGAGCGTTGAAGCCTATAATTGCAACAAAGAGGATGAGCTCGACTATGATAGAGAAGATGAAGAGTCTCGACTACTAGACAGGCTAAGAAATCTCAGCATAACACCCAGTGATGATGAATGCATGGGTATAACCACCAGAGAAGCTGAAGAGTTGCCATGATGATCAGGAAGAGGGCTTGACATGAGGAGAACATGAAGAACAGAGAAAGTGTGTTGATGCTCGAGGAGTGAAGAAGTGGGAACGTGGAGTAGCAGTGGATACCCCGATGGGGAGAACAATGGCACAATGTAGAGCATGTAGAAGAATTGTGCATATTGAATGCACAAAGTGCACAAAGACTATAAGAATGTAGAACAAATAAGAGATGGTGTTGTTGTTGAGAGTGATTCAGGCATGTAGTAGGAGGCAGTGTGCAGCAGCTGAAATACAGAGAAGAGTAATGGTGCATTGAATGGACATGGTGTAGAGAGCATAAAAGGAAGAAGAACAGAAAGCACAAGGCAAAGTGTGTAGGAAGACACTAATGCAGGTAGAACAGAGCAGTGTAAAAGAACAGTGATGAGACCGGTAAGCCATTGATAAATATTGTATCACTGTGATAAATTGATATAATGAAAACTTGATATTCCAGGGTGGTAGGGAGGTGCTAGGGAGGACTCTTGTCCTTAGAGGTTCAAGTGGGTGCTTGAACATAGGGAGTTGTAGCCTCCATCTGGTTGCAGCTAGAGAAACCAGGGTGGCAGGGTGGTGCAAGGGAGAATTGTTGTTCTTTGTTTTACAGGTTGGTGCCTGTGTGACTGGAAGTTGGGGCTTCCATCTAGTTGGTGCTGGAACACTTAGGGAGTTGTTTCTTCATTCTAGTGGGTGCTAGAGAAACCAGGGAGTTGGTGCTTCCTTCTAGTGGGTGCTAGAGAAACACAGGGAGTTAGTGCTTCCTTCTAGTTGGTACTAGAGAAAACAGAGAGTTGGTGCTCTCAGCAAGTTGCAGCTTGCACAACAGAGGTTGTAGCCTCACAATGATTTGGAGCTCATATGTATGATAATGTATAGAATGTAAAGATTACTTATCATATAAAGAAGAGGAGGATTTTACCCTTTATGGGTTTCCTCAGGAAATATCTGCCTCTGTGTATCTCATATGTGTGAATGATGTTGAATGTTCTATTGCTTACTTCCTTACATTATTTTGATTGTCATTGAGTGCTCTGTAAAGAGTTTGAAATAAGCATAATTATTTAAGAACAGTAACAACTGATTCAACCCCTCCCCCTCCCCCCTTCTCAGTTGTCCAACAATTGGTATCAGAGCCAACCCCTTTTATCTGAGGGTAGATACTAGAGCTTAAACATGTCAATCCATGAAGGAAATTCAACCAATAAGGCCCCTTTGTTCAGTGGAACAAACTTTGCCTTCTGGAAAGTTAGAATGAGAACCTACATAATGGCTTTAGGTGCAGATGTCTGGGATGTGGTAGATACTGGTTATGTAAAGCCAGTTGTACTAGCTAATAAGGATGACAATCTAGAATTTATCTTCAATGCTAAGGCTATGAATGTTATCTTGAGTGGGCTTGCAGAAGCAGAATTCATAAAATTTATGCACCTAGGAACTCCCAAAGAAACGTGGGACAAAATCATTAGCAGTTATGAAGGTAATGAGAAGGTAAAAGACGCCAAGCTTCAAACCTACAGAGTACAGTTTGAATAGTTGTAGATGAAAGAAGATGAAACTGTTCGAAAATACTTTCTGAGAGTTGAAGAACTGGTAAATGCAATGAAATCACTTGGTGAAAAAATTGAGGAACCTTGTTTAGTTCATAAAATTTTGAGATCTCTACCAGATAGGTTCAACCCGAAGGTCTCTGCTATAGAAGAACTTAAGGATCTAAAAACCTTGTAGTTTGATCAACTTCTAGGAACATTGACTGCATATGAAATCAGAATAGTTAAAAATAAACCCACCTCTAGAGAAGCATCATTTAAGGTAGACAAGAATGAGGATTCTGAGCTTGATGAAATTGAAGCAAAATTTTTGAAGAGACTGAAGAAGGGATCAGGCAAATACAAAGGTAAACTTCCTTTCAAATGTTTCAACTGTGGCAAGATAGGTCATTTTGCAAATAAATGTCCTCAAAAAAGAAAGGATCAGACATGTGATGATGAGGAGAAGAAAAAACACAAAACATTCTTTAAAGAGAATAATTTTAAGAAGAAAAGTCTTTGTGTAAACAATGATGATGATCCTTCAGATGATGAAGACATTGACTCCTCTATTGAAGATAAACTAAATGACTTCATACTTATGGCCAAACAAGATTATGATAATAAAAACATAGGAAGTGAGGCTAATGAAGAAGAAAATATGGTTGATATGGAAGGAGAATTGATCAGTGCACTGGAAGAGATTGGCAGACTCGGAATTAAGAACAGAAAGCAAAAAAAATTGTTGATACAGTTCGAGAAAGACAGTAAAAATCCAGATGAAGACTTTACCCTGCTAAAATTGGAATTAGAATAGGCAAAGAAAATCGAGGACATTCTGAAACAATAGTTATCAGAAAAGAAGGCAAGATGTAAAGCTTGGGAAGAAGAAGTAGTGAAAACTAGGAAAGAGTTGGAGAAGTTTCAAGCCTTGTATCATCAGAATCTCTCAAGTATCAAAGTCTCAGAAGGATTAGCCACCATTCTGAATTAGCAAAGGATTCCAAAGCTGAAAAATGGTTTGGGTTATGAAGAGGGATCAAGTAGTGGTTAGCCAAGAAACAAACAACCCTTCAAGTTTGTCAAATCTACAACCAATGAAAACAACAAACCTACAGAAACAGAGGAAGACAATCAGTCACCCAAGAGGAGTAAAGAAAAAGGTGCCAGGACTGAATCTGTAGAACAAAGAAATAATGCACTCCCTACTCAAGAAAATCATCAGCATGGAAGAAATCGACCTGCTCAAAGAAGACAACCATTTTCCAGGTACCAATGATTTTTCTATGGATATTGTTTTTTCTGTTCTAACTTTGGTCAGAAATTTGTAAACTGTTCTTTAAGATTTAGATATGAACAATCAAGATATTCAATGAATAACCATCTTCCACAAAAAAGATCGAAACAACCAACAAACAAACAAACTTAGACTATAAATCATGCGATGGCTAGGAAAAGGACGTAGGTTAAACATAACAATAGTTATGAGCATAACAATCACTATGATCTTCTATTTAGTGAACCAGAATGTTACATCTGTCATAACTATGGACATAAAGCTCTAGATTGTCGCTTAAGGAATTACAAGCCAGATTTGATCCCCTCTGCTGAGAAAGTCAAGGTTTGGAAGGAGAAAGCAGATGACAAGTGTGGACTAGTGTTATCAGCTCAAAGACAAAAGAATCCCTGGTATATTGATGGTGGATGTTCCAAACATATGACTGGAGACAAAAGTAAGTTTCTAACTCTAAGTGAAAGCAAATCAGGGAA
>JASDQU010380903.1:0-10540 GCA_032191745.1 Picea mariana | reverse complement strand
ATTATGGATCTTAATGATCGAACTCAAGTATTTATTTTTTATTAATAAAAGAAGAAGCACATGTTGAGTAGGACTGTTACAAGAGATTTTTTGTTAATACAAAAGAGAAAAAACCAAGTGACAATAGAAGGGGACAAGTGGTGAGATTAGTTGAGTTGACTCAACTAAGTGAGACAAATCTCACAATTCTAGGGAATTAAAAGAAACATGTGTAAAAATAAAATGGGTAGGTGGTAAATGAGTAGGAGGCTCATGCATGTGTCAAATACCTGGGAAAATATTATAAAAGAAAATTAAACTAAGAGGATGGCATGCCATTTGGAAGCATATGTGAAGTAATTGAGAATATCATGACACAAGAGAATACTCACGTAAAGCTTGTAGCCTTAAAGCTATAATAAGTCAATTGATTAAGTTCTTGGATATAGATGCAGCTCAAGGGTGAGAGAGTGGGAATATGTAGCTTCATTGTTCTATGGTTGGGAGGAATGACCTACTTAATGTGCGTTTCCCTTAGAAGTCTTCAATTACTTGTTTTTCTTCCATGTTCCAATTTTAATATGGATAGTTTATTGTTGATCAAAGTTTCAAATTATTCAGAGATTTAATGATTTCTCTTATTCTGTATTCTATTATGTGACTATTTATATAATAATAATAATAATATATTTTTAAGGTCACGGCCAAGCCACACCAAATTGGTATATGAGACCCCTTGTTTGTGGGACCCTTGTGTATGAGACCCCCTGGTTTAAGGTATCATGTATTAATGAATAAGTGAATTCCTAGATTAGGATGATGAAAGTATTTCCATTTCATTACCAGAGTCTAAATTAAGTCTTCTTGTTAAGCAAAACATCAAACAAACATTGCTGGTAATTAGATCCAAAGTAGTGGAGGTTAAAAGTATAATGCCATTTATTGGAAATCCGGCCTTCTAGGCTTGATAGAATTTCATAAACAAAAACAATCGAGACACGTTCAAGTAGTTTTTGAAACAAATCATAACAACTAATTAAAAGAAATAAGGATTTTTTCTTTAATCTAACTTGGTAAGGAAATCATGAACATAGTTACATAGAATCTTTACCAAGGATTAATCCTATTAACTTGATGAGGGTAAAAATCCTCTAAAATAAAATAATAATAGAGTACCTAAGTTGGGAGAGAGTCCCATTCTATGGTTACAAATTCCAATAATAGATAATAAGATTTATTACACAGACAATTTTTCCTTAGGACAGTTAAAACCAGTAAGTTTATTATGTAGAGCAAAAGAATATATTAAAAATCTTCCAATGTAAATAGACAAATGAAATTTTCAATGGAACAATGGTAGGTAACCATCAAATCTTTTGATCACATCGAACAATCACAAATGTTGGTGTCACATGCTACACTCACAACTAAAGCCTATTATTGAAACCGACATACCTTTTGAGTGTAAATTCCCTGGTGCTAAGTTCATAAGTAACACCTGTATGAAAACATTATAATAATATTGATTAGTATAGATTCAGAGTAAGAAATATTGACAACCTATGTACAATACATTGATTAGAAATACTTATAGAGGTAGTCGGGTTGAACACTATCTTGAGTAATCTGAATAATGTGGTTGTATACACATGCACAACACATATCTTAATATGAAAATAAATTTAATGGAATTACACTCATATTTAATGGAAGGGTTAGGAAATATCTCTTATACCTGAAGCAACTCGAATTCCCAGGTGGAATCTCCTATAGAAAATAAATTAACTCACGTGAACGAACACTCCTTTCTAATGGGTACCCTCCTCCACAACATGGCCCCATCAATACTTTGTAGTATCCATAATAGAATGAGAAAAATAAGTCTAGGGTGATCAAATACATATCGGGTTGCGACTATTATTTCCACAAGAAAGGCTCTGTAATAATTACAAAAAGAAAATCAAGGAAAAACTCTGAACGACGATAATGTGTGAGACCGAATAATAATTTCTAAGAAAGAACATAAGAATTAAATGAAATAATCATAGGACCTTATTAAAATGACACAAGATTAATAAACTTTAAACAGAGACCGAGCAACAAATAAACCCCATTAACAATGTTACAGTAATAAAAACCTTGTACCATTGACTACAACCTTCCTTAAGACGAGGAAAGGACTAGAAACACACTAACCTTTCTATGCTGAGAATTCCAACATGCTTAATAATGGAAGAGAAAACCACGATTGAATGACAAGATAAACCAAACTTTGCGCAAAGCCTAGCATAGGTAACTATCATTCAAACCTGAAGCCACAAAGGAAGAAACTCAAGAACAAAGGGGTGAAACCATGAAACCTCTTAGCTCAAAACCGGAAGAAAACAATCATCTTACACTAGAGTGTTACCAAAATAATGAAAATAATGACCAGAAAGTTCAAGGTGATCGAGACATTACTCAACTAGATCCCTTTTCAAGGAGGGTAAAACCTGGCATAAGAGAAGGACGGCACCCGATGATATACGAACACGAGCTTTAAGTGGAGATTAAGTATATTATGACATGTCTTAACAGACACCACTAACTCATTAATCAATTGTAAACAGATCATGAACATTGACTATTCGGGGTATAACTAATACGTAAGTGTTTTACAAAATTCTTGCATAACCCACCAAATAAATTTACATAAACAATCACTTTAGGAGAGACCTCACCTCGATAATACCTTACCCTTAGAAAAATAATGGATAATACTCCAAAATTACAACATAGGTAGCCATGATTACAATAAGGGTCCCATGAGGGAGAAGAACCCTAACCTCAATGATAAGTTCCCTGTAGATGATAAATAAGGTCAGATCAACATATAGAGGTATGAATACCATAAGGGTTTACAGCATAGGAATAAGTAGAGTTAGTGTAATCATATAGAAAACTATGCATATGAAAAATATTGTAATCAGAGGAAAGGAGAACTACATAACACTTGTTAATAAGTGATTTCTTAATAACGGATGTTTGTAATGAATAAAAAAGTATAAGTTATTGCACATCACTGAGTCAATTTTTCAATACAATATTACATCATTGTTTGTATAAAAAAAATAAAAAATTTAAGAGTATTATGGGTATGTGACATAAGGGTATCATATCTTTAGGAACCACACTTGGTCTTTATGAGCTCAACCACAAAACACTAATTTTCTTCTTAACTTTAGGAAGAAAATGTTTTATTGTAGAAAAGATAACATAAGTACCTATTTCGCCTGAAGAAGGATCACATCAAAATGCATCGAAAATTCGTGAACAAGGGAATATTGGTGAGGGGAATATATAGGTTAATTTGAATGAAAGAAGGGATAACAGACAATCTCAATTTATTGAGACTATAAAAGGCTTAAGGAAGGAATTACAAATTCTAAAGGTAGATAATGAATGAAATTTAAAGACACAAGAAGAAATTAATGAAATATTGTTAGAAAAATTGTGTAATCAGAATTATGATAGAAATAAAGGTCAATTTTATAGTAATTCTAGTAATTTTGTTAATAAGTGATTTCTTAACAACGGATGTTTGTAATGAATAAAAAAGTATAAGTTATTGCACATCACTGAGTCAATTTTCAATACAATATTACATCATTGTTTGTGTAAAAAAAATAAAAATTTAAGAGTATTATGGGTATGTGACATAAGGGTATCATATCTTTAGGAACCACACTTGGCCTTTATGAGATCAACCACAAAACACTAATTTTGTTCTTAACTTTAGGAAGAAAATGTTTTATTGTAGGAAAGATAACATAAGTACTTATTTCGCCTGAAGAAGGATCACATCAAAATGCACTGAAAATTCATGAACAAGGGAATATTGGTGAGGGGAATATATAGGTTAATTTGAATGAAAACAGGGATAACAGACAATCTCAATTTATTGAGACTATAAAAGGCTTAAGGAAGGAATTACAAATTGTCAAGGTAGATAATGAATGAAATTTAAAGACACAAGAAGAAATTAATGAAATATTGTTAGAAAAATTGTGTAATAAGAATTATGATAGAAATAAAGGTCAATTTTATAGTAATTATAAAACCTATTTGCACAAGAAAAAGGCTAGAAAATTTGGACATACTGAATCAATGACATAATATTTTTTAACAAAACTTAAAATAATGAGCAAAAAAAATGAAACATTAAGTGAGGAAACTGCTAATAACAAACAAAGAACAAAAATGAAACATAAGCATCATGGGAAAAGTATGGGAGAATTTAAAAATATTAAACCTCCAATGTTTAATGGTGAGATTGAAACTGGAGAAGAGGCAGAAGCTTGGATTTCTGGGATGCAAAAACACTTTCAGATATATAATTATTCAAGTGAACTTAAAGAAAGAATGACCATCTATAATATGACTACGACGAAATATACTTGGTGGCAATATGTCAAGAGAGTAAAGAATATTGAGGAACGTAAAGTTAGTTGGAAGACTTTTAAAAATATTTTAAGAAACAATATCTCTCAAAACAATATTATGACGGAAAGGATAAATACATTTGTGAACTCAAATTGAGAAATTTAACCATGAAAGATTTTTGCAACAAATTTCTAAGCTTATTGTGTTATGTACCTTTTTGGATGGAAAACTAATGATACAATGCTTCCAGAGTTGTTTACCTGCCTCATATAAATATAGGATTTGGTTTGACAATCCTAAGACTTTAGAGGAAGCTATGTGTAAGGATAAATTTTGCTTTGAACAATATAAGACCAGAAATGAAAATGCCAAAAATTCGAAGGGAAAGAAAGCTTAAAGATTTGATCCATGAAGAAAAGAGGGAAATTTTTTCAATAAGAACATTGTTAAATGGTTTCATGGAAATAACTATAGAAACAATAAGCATTATAAACCATCTGAAAATAGAAATGAAAAACCAACAACCTTTAATAAAAAAGAAACTCTCCAAAAGAACCAGTAAAATGTTGGGAGTATGGCGAACCAAATTATTTCAAGGATTGTTCTCACAAGAAAAATAACAACAACAATATACATACAGATTGAGAAGCAATAACTATTGGTGAAATGGCAAGGAGCACACCAATTTTTAGGGAAGCCTTGGAAAATAGACAAACATATCATCAAGCTACCATGGTGGAAGTAGAAGGTATGTTTAATAATCAACCAATTTCCATTTTGATTGACACAGGTGCTAGTCTAAGTTATGTCTCACCTACGATAGTAGAAATATGTAAATTACGAAAGAAAAAATTTGAAAAATCATGGTTAGTACAAATTGTTATAGGAACAAAAAGGAAAGTTATAGATCTTATTAAAATATATGAAATTAGTATGAATGGCTTCATGTCTCAAGTAGAATTGAATGTTTTGCAATTAAGATCATATGATGTATTAATTGGCATGGATTGGTTAGAAAAGTATAAGGTAAACCTAAACTTCTATGACAAAACGTTTACTTATGTAGATGAAAATGGAAACATTATTAACATTAAATGAATACCGAGAACCATTAGTGTTAGAAAAATATCATCCTTACAGATGAAAAGATATATTCGTAAAAGATGTAAAATATTTGCAGTACATGTAATTGGTAATGGAAATGAAGAAAGTAAATATGATATAGAAAATTTCCCTATATTACAAGAATTTCAAAAGATTTCCAAGAGATTCTTTCATTACCCCATAAAAAAGAGATAGATTCCTCTATAGACTTAGTACCCAGAGCGATACCAGTCTCAAAAGTGCCATATTAGATGAATATATTATAAATTAATGAACTAAAGTACTAACATCAATAATTATTAGACAAAAAATATATTCAACCAAGTGTATCTCCTTGGGGAGCACCGATACTTTTTGTCAGAAATAAATATGAAACATTTACGATTATGCATAGATTATCAACAACTTAATAAAATGACAATTAAAAATAGATATTATTTTCCCAGTATCGATGATATGTTTGATCAAGTATGTGGGGAAACAATATTTTCAAAGATCGATTTGTGATCAAGATATCATCAACTAAGAGTTAAATACGAAGATATATATAAAAAAACATTTAGAATGGGATATGAACATTACAAGTTTATCGTGATACCCTTTGGGCTAAAAACTGTTCCAACCTCACTCATGCTTCTGATGAATAGTATCTTAAGTAAATATTTAGACAAATTTGTAATCATCTTTATCGATGATATACTAGTCTATTGAAATAATGAACAAGAGCGTGAAGGACGTTTAAAAATAGTTCTACAAATTATAAGAGAATGAAACTTGTATGTTAAATTTAGTAAATGCGATTTTTATAAGGATAAGATTCAATATTTGGGACATGTGGTTTTTAAAGAGGGAATATTTTTTGACCTTGAGAAAATAAAATCCATTATGGATTGACGAATTCCAAAATATATTTCGTACATACGATCATTTATGAGTATAACAGGGTATTACCAGAGATTTATTGAAGGGTTTTCAAGGATTGTTTATCCTATAACATCTCTACAAAAGAAAGGAACAAAATTTATATTGTCAGAAAAATGCCAAGAAGGTTTTGAGAAACTAAAACATCTCCTAACAACAACTCCTATACTAAAAATAACAGATCCAAATAAGACTTTGTCGTATGCACGGATGCATGCATTGTAGGGTTGAAGGAGTATTAATGCATGATAATTATTAAATTTCTTATGAATCTAGGAAGCTTAAAGAACACGAAAGACATTATGTAAAACATGATTTAAAATTAGTTGCGATAATACATGCACTAAAGATGCATTGACACTATTTAATTGGATGAAAATTCCTATTGATGTCAGATAACATTTCTTTAAAGTACCTATTTGATAAACAAAATATTAATGCTCGCCAAGCAAGATGGTTATCCTTCTTGAGCGAGTACGATTTTGAAATAAGACATATCAAAGGAAAATAAAATAAAGTAGCAGATGCCTTGAGTAGGAATGCAAATCTGATTTATACGGTTACAAGAAGTAACTATGAAACATATTTAGAGGAAAAGGTTAGGAGTGCGACTAAAAAAGATATATAATATCAAAATATTAGGTCAAAATTGGCAGAAAATCAAGCTGAAATTGAAACATCAGACTTCATTCTTTATAAAAATGGGTTCTTAATGTATAAAAATCAGATGTATATCCCTGAAGAAGAATAAATTAAATTACTAATATTGAATGAAATACATAAAAAGGCATCCTATGGACATTCTGGTTATCAGAAAATAATTACTATGATAAGAAAAGAATTTTATTGGCCTAATATGAAAGGAGTAATTGCTGAACATTTAGCAAAATGCATAGAATGTCAACAAGTTAAAGTTGAACATCGACATCGAACCAGACTATTACAACCCTTATCCATTCCTTAATGGAAATGGGAAATTACACGTATGGACTTAATAACACGTCTACCTAAAAGAAGTAAGGAAAATGATTCAATAATGTTTGTTGTTGACAAATTCAGCAAAGAAACTCACTTTATGCTAGTTAAATCGACCTATAAATCCATTAACATAACATATATATTTATGAAGGAAATATTCCGACTACATGGAATTCCTAAAACTATAATCTCAGAAAAAGATACGAAATTCACAATAAACTTTTGGAGATCCCTATTTAAAGTCTTAGATATACAATTAAGTTTCAATACTTCTTACCATCCTCAAATAGATGAGAAGAATGAAAGAACTAATCAAATAGTACAAGATATTTTTAGAATTTATGTTATGAATAGACCTAACAAATGGGAAGAATATCTACATTTGGTTGAAGTAACATACAATACTCATTACCAAGCATCGACTAAATTTTGTCCTTTTGAAATTATTTATGGAATAAAATATAACACCCCTACTTCCTAGAGTAACCCTATCAACAGATTGATGATAGGGCCTGAAATGTTAAAGGAAATGGAAATAATAGTGAAACAAGTACAATAAAATTTGAAAGAAGCTCAATACATGCAAAAGAGCTATGCAAACTCTAAAAGAACTCCAAGAGAGTTCAATATTGGAGACCATTAGTATATAAGGGTAAATCCTAAAAGGAGTTCTATAAGACTCGGTAGATATACTAAATTAGGTCCTAGATATTGTGTTCCTTTTAAAGTTCTCACTCAAATAGGACCTGTAGCCTATCATCTTGCACTTCCATCCACAGTAAAAGTACATGATGTATTCCATGTTTCATTATTATATATATATATATATATATATATATAGGATCCTACTCATATTTTGGATTGGAATATGATGCAGGTGGAGACCGAGGGAGAGTTCCTAGTAGAGTCAGATCATATTATCGACAAAAGGAAGCTTACACTCTAGAGTCGAGTGATCGAACAGGTAAATGTGCAGTGGAGGCACCTTAGTCCCGAAGAAGCTACACGAGAAATGGAGGATTATATGAAGAAAGCATATCCATTTCTCTTCCAGAATGATCTGATCCAATATTAAATAACACTGAGGATTGTGTTAATTTCTAAGGGGGGTGGATGTGATACCCCAAAGTTTCAAAAACTAAAAATTATTATTATTATTAATGTGATAGGCAGAATGTGTTTTGTAGGACTATTAGAAGAGAGAGTTTGTTGATCCAAAAGAGAAACAACCAAGTGACCATAAAACGGGACAAGTGGTGAGATTAGTTGAGTTGAATGAACTAAGTGAGACAAATCTAAGGATTCCAGGGAATTAGAAGAAACATGTGTAAAAATAAAATCGATAGGTGGTCAATGAGAAGAAGGCTCATGCATGTATAAAAAACCTAGGAAAATATTATAAAAGAAAATGAAACAAATAGGATGGGATGTAATTTAGAAGAATATGTGAAGTATCTAAGAATTTCATGACACAAGAGAATACTCACGTAAATATTGTAGCCTAAAACCCACAGTAAGTGACTTGGTTATGTTATTGGATTTGGATTCAACTTGGGTGTGATAGAGTGAGAATAGGTAGCTTCTGTAATCTATGGTTGGGAGGAATGACCTACTTAATGAGTGCTTCCCTTATAAATATTCAGTATTAGGTTTTTCTTCCATGTTCCAATTTAAAAATGGATAGTTAATTGTCAATCAGAGTTTCAAATTATTCAGACATTTAATGATTTATCTTATTATATATTATGTTATGTGACTTTTTATATTAAGGTATCGGGTATGAATGAATAAATGAATTCCTAGATTAGGATGATGGAAGTATTGCCATCTAATTACCAAAGTCTAAATGTTGATTAAAATCTATGTAATTTTAATTGTAGCTAATAGGTTTAAGAATCTAAACAATATTGATAACACAATAGAGAAAACAAAGCAGATACAAGAAATTAAGTCTTCTTCTTACGCAAAACATCAAATAAACACTACTGGTAATTACATCCAAACTAGTGGAGGTTAAAAGTATAATGCGAGGTATTGTAAATGAGGCCTTCTAGGCTCAGTATAATTTCATAAAAAGAGATGAAAACAATGGAGACAAGTTCAAGTAGTAATTGAAACAAATCATAACAACTAATTAAAAGAACTAAGTATTTACCGTTAATCTAACTTGGTAAGGAAATCATGAACACAGTTATATATAATATTTCCAAAGGATTAATCCTATTAACCTAATGAGGGTAAAGATCCCTTAAAATAAAATAATAGTAGAGTATCTACGAAGGGAGACAATCCCATTCTACGGTTATAAGTTCCAATAATAGACAATAAGATTTATTACATAGACAATTTTTCCTTAGGACCGTTCAAACTGTTAAGTTTATTATATAGAGAAAAATAATATATTAAAAATATTCCAAGATAAATAGACAAAGGAAAATGTCAATGGAACAATGGTCGCTAACCATCAAATCTTTGATCACATCAAACAATCGCAAACACTGGTGTCACGTCCTACACTCGCAAATAAAGTCTAGTATAGAAATCAAAATACCTTTCGAGGATAAATGCCCCGATACTAGTGTCAAAAGTAACACATGTATGAAAAAATTATAAGAGTAGTGATTAGTATGGTGAATGAGTAAGAGATATTGATAGCCTATGTACAATACATTGATTATAAATACATACACATGTAGTCGGGTTGAATTCTATCTAGAGTAATTTGGATAATCTAGTTGTATACACTCACAAAACACGTATCTTAATATGAAAATAAATTTAATGGAATTAAAATGAGATTTAATGGAAGGGTCAGGAAAGATCCCTTATACCTGAAGAAACTTGAATTCCTAGGTGGAAGTTCCTGTAGAAAAAATTTCACCAACCTGCACCATTGCTCCTTTCTAATGGGTACCCTTGTCCATAGCAAGGGCCCATCATCATTAGTTTGTAGTATCCATAATAAAATGAGAAAAATAATTCTAGGATGATCAAATACATAGTGGGTTGTGACTATTATTTCCACAAGAAAGGCTCTCTAATATTTACAAAAAGAAAATCATGGAATGTTTGAATGAGGATAATGTATGAGACTGAATAATAATTTTTAAGACAAATCATAAGAATTAAAAGAAAT
>JASDQU010380901.1:0-11193 GCA_032191745.1 Picea mariana | reverse complement strand
TATTATCTAAATATATCTCTTTTTCAAGGCATTGAGTACTTTTTCTGAGGTTTTTCTATGCTATATTGATATTTGGTTCTTAACACCTGATTTCAAAGAAAATCAGTTAGTGAGGGAGGATTGGTAGTTGGACAACCAACCACCCTCAATGAATGGAATCATGGAAGATCTAGCTAGGACAAAAGAAACTGTCAACCAAAGGTACAACAGAGTACTCATTTTTCCACTCCCAAGGTTTAACCCACAACTTCCTTCTAACAGAAGGAAAGAGGCATAGGTGTGTGCAAACAAAGGCATGAGAGAGGTGCAAAGAAAGAGAGACCAAAATTGAGGAGAAGGAGGCTGGTGAGAAAAGAAACACACATAAGCAGAGGAACACATATAGAGGAAAATAAGTAGTGCACATGTTGTGAATGAGAAGACTGGGAGCTCATGCAATAGAGTGAAACTGAGAATTTTTCTTGAGAAAAGAGAAATCTTTCCCAGGACATGAAAAGTCACCCTAAAGCAGAGAAGACCTGAATTCCAGACTGGAGAAAAAGAGGGTTGTGGGCTTGATGTTGGCTAGAAAGAAACTGGCACTAGAAGTGGATCCTATTGAGGGACATTATATATGTGAAGGGACTCCCTTGTGCAGAGGAAATCCAACCAAGAATGCATATGATAAACTTCGTGGAGATCTTGAGCCCATTGGGAAAGAGGGAAAACTTGTGTTGTTTCCAGAGGGGTGGAGGAGAGTAACCTCCCTGAACCATTCTTCGATGGATTGAGTCAATTGTGAGAATTCTCGGTGGTATCATGGCTCGGTATGAGGGTGGCCATAATAAATATTTTGAGTGCATCTAAGACTATGGTTAGGTGGAAAGGTTTTCACCCACAGTTAGTTGGCTAGCTACAACTTGTAAATAGATAGGTATATTTTATGCTCTGTATAACTGAATTAAATTGAATGGTTGGATGCATGTATTAGCATTTATAATTATGTGTGTTTGATCAATGGAGTTGATACTTGTTTCATTGGAAAGTCCTTTTATTTGAATGATTGTAGAATTGTAAGAATGGTGCATGTCATGCACCACTGATTATGAGCAGTCTGTAATTTTTTGAGGTAAAGAAAGTGAACATGTGTAAATGTTTCGGGTGTGCACAGTAATATACATGTTGTAATGGGTTTCCTATAAGAGGGAACGAGATCTATAAGTCAAGAAATGAATGACATTTTTTATGGGAATGAAGTGTTATAATCTTCTTAAAAGGGATAATGAATTAATGGAAAATCTCATGTGTAGAAAGGCCAGGAAAGGTCGATGAAACCTTGCATTGTTTACCTCTCCTTGACATAGAAGGTTTGTGGGATATCATATCCCCATTTGGGTGTTAAGTAGCATGCTTATCGCTTGCTAGTAAATGGCTTAAAATATCATGAGGGAGATTAATTAAGAACCCTTGCAAGTATGTGCAACGGTGGACTGCAAGATTGTTAAGTCCATGAGTAAACCTCCTTTGAGATCCTTTGTTGAAATACTGAGGAGGAACAGTAGTCATCGATCCCAGAGCAGGATTTGATTTAACCATCCAAGGATGACATGTTAACCCCTTGAAATTACCGTGTAAATCGGCGAGGAACAGTGGTCGTAGGACTGGTTGGGAGGTTGAATGATATTCGTTCGATCGTTATTGGGTGAGTTGAAGTGAGAGGTGTGGTCTCGGATTATTGGGCTACTGAATATCGAAGCACCTTAAGCCAAGGTCGGGTGACTTCCCTGATACTCGATACCTGATAGGGTAGAGTCCCCATGCACATGGTTCCATGCCTTAATACTTATAACCTAGGAGAGATAGAGAGAGAGAGAGAGGTGATATCACGATGACAAGGAGTGCCCGCGTGGAAGTTAACGTGTCTGAGTATGATATGTGTCCAACACTGATATGTAGACAAATAAAATGTGGTCATGTTTGAATGTGAATAACCTTTGGGTAGCATCATCAAATCCTGGTCGTCGGATTAGTGTGTTGAGAGATCCCAACCATAGATCTCTCATAGAAGCTCGGGAGGGTCTTTACACCTAGGGGTACCAGAGTATCGGACCCTGAAATAATTTCAAGTTTGTTTTGGGAAAGTCATGATCTGCCTATGTCTAGTGGAGCATGGTTCTGGGATGGGTTCCATTGTTTCTCCAGATCATTGGAAGGTTTTCCTTAGGTTTTTTCACCTCACGATATACCGATATCCTGGTTCCTGGGAAAGGTTCTGACCCCTTCCCTATTAGCCTGCGAGTGAGGGAGGATGACATCAAGTGACGTACCCAATCCAATGAGAAGTGGACAGGTGTCAGCCCCTATGTGGAGAACCATATGCAAAGTCATGACATGTATTTCCACTCTATTCTATGTGTTGTACCATTGTTGGTCCATGTGTCAAGGTGATTCGATGTTTTGAGGCCACAATATGTATAGTGTCATGAGTGCCATGTGTCAATCCAAGTGGTAGGCAGTGACAGTGCCACATTTCTAAGGTGCCAACTCAGATACCAGACTGTGTGCTTGGAGTTGCAAGATATAATTTTAACCAGTGGGACAATATCTTCGGTGGTTGATACCCTGGAGTATCGAATATTGGATACCAATAGAATACGTGAAGCGGCTGAGAGAGAAAGGGTCGAGGACCAATAAGTCAAGGGCTTAGTGGGCCAAGTGGATGGTGTCATGCCAACAGCCACATCTACACCATCTTTTCCACATGGATTGGTATAGGTGACGTGGAGCCACGTGGATGGCAGTCTTGGCCAATGAAGGCCCGAAAACTTTAGGAAGCCATAAAATTTTGATTCGGAGCTCGAATTTGAGTATGGATATAGTCGTTGGAAATCTCTCGATGAGTATAATCCAACTAAGAGATTTATTTAGAGAAAAAAATCGAAGAGAATGAGAGGAAATTTTGACACTCCACCAGCCTAAGAGTGGTTAGGGGGTTGGGTCTGTAACATCGGGCCTTGAGTCTTTCAACACTTCCATCTAATGCATAGTTAGTTATATACACCCATTTACATTTGACAAGTTGTCTTCCTTTCAGAAGAGGTAAAATATCCCAAGTATCATTCACCATTAAGGAATGATATTATGTATTCATTATTGTGTCCCAGTTTGGATGGCTCAAAGCTTCTACAAACGTGTTTGGATCACAAGTCTCTGAAACTTAATCCAAAAGAGAGGAGGCTTGTTGGAACTATGAATGTGTCTCACGCTAATCTCTGGGATCATACGGTAATCTCTAGGATCACCGAAAAGATCACTAGTTGCTTCTCATGTTGAATGG
This sequence comes from Picea mariana, assembly GCA_032191745.1. Lineage (NCBI taxonomy): Eukaryota > Viridiplantae > Streptophyta > Pinopsida > Pinales > Pinaceae > Picea > Picea mariana. Next base: position 7,877 of record JASDQU010380901.1, on the reverse strand, counting down.
ACCCATCTAGGAAGCGATGGTATTGGTTCAAGTTCATGTTCAACAGAATCATAAAGAGGAAGGTGAGCATGCAGAGGTGGATTTTCTTCCTGTCATCATTTTTTTGTGGTGTATATGGAACAATATGTTGCATTTTCATTCTTTGTGTCGTTCGGTAACTTGTAAATTTGTTGTTCACATATTCACCTCCATTATTTTTTCTTAACCTTTGAAGTTGATGTCCATATTGTTTTTCTACAAGGGCCTTGTAGGCCAAAAAATTCACTCTTAAGTTTTAAGAAGTAAACCCAAGTGAGTCTAGAGAAGCCACCAATGAAAATTAAGAAGTATGTGTAACCACAGATAGAAGGAGAAGAAAGAGGACCACACAAATCATTGTGAACAAGTTGCAAATGGGTAGATGTGTGCCAAGAGGCATGTTTTTCAAAATTGTCCCAATGATGTTTGCCAAGAACACAATCGACACAAAGTTGCACCATCTCTGCAATAAACGAGAGGAAGATCAGTCACCATATGTTGATTACATAGTTTTTGCAATGAGCAATAGTTTAGATTACCAAACAGCTCATGCCAAAGTTTTCTTAGGTCATCGCTATGAAACACAAAAACTAATGGAAAAGATGATGACCCAAAGTTGTCAAATTTTTACAACGTGGTAATATCATCAACAATTCCAGTTGCTAGGACATGCTTAGGATCTTTTAAATCCTTGATTACAACTTGGTGAGGTGAAAACTCTACGGTTTTACCTTCACATGAATTAATGATATTATACATCGATACAAGCATGGTTGCGGGAAATACTTGTAACACATAATACATCATTGAAATGACCATTATCTACCTGAAATGTTCCAGACCCTACAACACTAAGAGATCTATCATAACCAATATATATTTGTTTGGTGTTACATCCATTAAGAGAAAAAAAAATGGTTTTATCTTTAGCCATATGGTAAGATACTCTAGAATCAATAAGCAAGTCATTAGAAGAAGAAATAGTAGTCGCATTGAAAGAGAAATCAAAAGCAAAAAGTGCATGTCCATGAGAAGAAGAGGTAGAAGAAGAAGAATCAATATTGATGTTGTGCTTCTTCATTGTTGCTTCTTATTCTTCCAAATTTTAAAAAAAAATAGACTCCACATGACCATATTTCCCACAAAGTTGCAATGCATGTCAGTCTTCTTACCTAATTTGGATTTTTCTCCTTTGTCACCATTAGGAGTAGAATTTGGCTAAGAGGGTTTGGGACCCTTTTTTTGCTTGTTGTTATTGGGAGGATGTTGCTTCTTGGGATGCTTGGACTTATCTTTCTGTTGGCACAGTAACGTTTTGTTAAATGTACCTGTAGTTTTGATCACTCCAAGTTGAAAAATCTTATCTTTTTCTCTAATCAGAGAATCACAAAAAGACTCAAGAATAGGAGTTTAGTAAGCACTTCCTAAAGCTTATCTGGTGGCATAAAAGGTAGATACAAAGACAAAATATGCACTACCAAGGTTAGCAAGAATAACATATATTCATTGATCATACTTTATATCTATTTGACAGTATTTACATAAAAGTATGAGCGTTTTGAACTTAGATAAGTAATCTTTGATGCAAGGAAAATCATTGGGACTTAAATTCATTAACTATTTTTCGATCTGGTGGGTTCGAATCACATTGTGTTTACCAAACATAGCTTCAAGATTTTCCCAAGCTTTATTCGGGCCATCAATTCCTTGAAGGTGAAACCTTAAATCAAGAGAGATGGACATTCTAATTAGTCCACATGTTTCATATGTTAAGAACCAAAGACTGAATACATATATACCACAACATATCCACAAAGCAATATAGAAGAACAACACTTGTATTATTATCAAACCCTTATGGTAGGCCAACACCATACAATGGATCCTATTATGGAAGGGGTCCTCTCCTGTTCACTTGCCTCTTCAAGGGGGCATACTCTTAATGAGCTTCAGCTCCAAATACAATACTTCTTCTTCACACCCCATTATATTGCTTTAACCCCTTTATATAGTGCTACCAACCACCTAAGAAAATTCTAGAGGAACCTTCTAAGATGTCCTCTTACATTTATTATATATAACTACCATAGTGGACCTTATTTAATACTATAGTGGACCTAGTCCACCTTACATTGAATGGCCTCCACTACTATCACTATGGCCCCTCNACTACCTCTCTAGCTACACTACATTCCATCCCCCTTATGAAAGCATTGTCCTCAACGCTTGTTATGAGGGTGTATAACCATATACCAGGGTCCCATGGATAAGTGTGGACCATAGTGCTGAAATAAGTTGGAGAAACAAGGTCCCATGTAGAAATGTGAACCATCATGTTGAATTATTCCAACCGCCACTGTAAACCTGGGTCCCATATCCAATTGTTCATGTGAACTCCACGTTGAATATATCAAAACTCAATAGGAAGTTGATCCAAAGTTCTACATTTATCATGTGGATCATAATATGCAGATCCATCCACATAGGTGGATAGGATCGAAGTTGAATCTGGAATGAACAATACCACTGGGGAATATGAAAACTCAACACCGGAAGTCATAACTAGCTCTTGAATTGTCACATTGATTTTCTCTACAGAAGGTGGAGTAGATTCATCAAATAAAATATGAAAGTGGTTGTCATCACAAAAATGAAAATGATCCATATACCAATCATCACAAACGGCCTCAAAATCATACCAAGCATGTGCTTCTTGATTATATTCATCCCTGGTGGTCTGCATAATATACCTTCCTTGCTCTGGAAATGGAATTTGGATATATAATTGAAATTGTTCTTCTGGATGATCCTAAAAAAACAATTCTTACGTGGGATGTACTAGTTACTAGAGGTTGGGAAGGTCCAAGTTATTGTATCATGTGTAAATGTAACCAGGAGTCATTATACCATTTTTTTGTTTCCTTTCCTTTCACTCGCCAGGTCTGGATTTTACGAGAAGGGACCTAAATACCAAGCTGACTTGGGAGGGTCAAACCATTGATGATTGTCTCACATCCTTTGCTAGAAAGCATCAATCCTTTATTACTCTTCCAGCTACGGTATGTTGGTACATATGGTTAGAAAGAAACAATCTTCTCTTCAATTATGGTTCGACTATCCCGCAGGCGGTGGCTACAAAGGTTGTGACGTGCTATAATGCCAATATGGTGACACACTTGGTAAAGGCTACATCCAAGATCAAGGTCCAGCCTCGGCATTAGCAGACAGTGGGATGGTTTGACTGCGTTGCCTTTGGAGATGGTCTCAATAGTGGTGTTGGTGGAGTCATAAGCATGAATACAAAATATATTTTTAAATGGAATTTCAATACAAGAGAAGGTACCAACAACATGGCGGAGCTGATGGGAGTTTGGACCACTCTCTTTTTATCGAAAATTCTCAATCTACAGGATATTGAAATCATTGGGGACTCGAAGCTTGCTATTGATTGGTGCAAAGGGAGTGGGAGACTTCAAAGCTTGGCGATGGAAGGGTGGAAGGATCAAATCAAGAGGCTCGGTTTCCAGTTCAAAAAGTTAACTTTTCTTCACACTTATCGTGATTTTAACAAGGAAGCAGATGCTCTTTCTAAAAGAGCGCTCAAGGACCTTGACCACTATGAGAAGATCGACTACACCCTGTGGGTAGACAACGAGCCAGGCCTCACCATATACATAAAAGTTTTATGATTTCCTTATCGATGTTATTGGATCATATGTATGCCAGTTTTTGTGCTTAGTAGGTCTTTTGGTTTTTAGCATCAGGGTAACCTTTCATGTATGGAAGGTGTATAACTCTTTGGACAAATGTTTTCTCGGCAAAAAGTATTGTTTGATGCATTGTAAGCAATTTTATCCTTTAATGGTTGTCTCAGTTTATGCCTTATGAACAACCTACATATTTTTTAAAGAAGTTGATCAGTGATGTAACATTTTATATTGACTAATATAAAGAGAAATTTTCTTGTCTGGAAAAAAATACCTTCCTTCCCTTGCAATATTGAGCTCTTGAATATATTTCTCCTAAGTATTTTGCATTTCAACTTTGATTTCTTGAAATATTGTCTTGATGGATTCCATGATTTGAGAGCGAATATAAGATACCAAGAAAGATTTTAAAATTGTCTATCCAATTGAACTAATATGGTAAAAATCTATGCACCCTGTGAAAATTAATGAGCTCTGTAGTCCCGTCGTCGTCACGAAGACCCTAAAAAATGGTTGATTTTGAATCAACGATATCTTCACGTTCAGAGCTCTGATTTGGGTGATTTGTTTTTTTGAAATCAGCTATTTTTGAAAGAAGAACTCAAATCTATAATTTGTTTTGGAAAATTTGGCCTCAACTACTAGAGAAAACAGGAAAATCATTTGGTCATCCGTGAAAAAATATGAAAATAACAGATTTTAAAATGTTGATAAATTTACTTCTCGGACTCTTTTTCAGACAATATTTATTAGTTTAAATTGGGTTTTTTTCTGAGAGGAACTCGGATCTACAACCATTTTCTGAAAAAATTTCACAGAAATCTACAGAAATCGTTTGAAATGTTGCAAACCTCTTTTTCTTCTCCGAAAAGATCTGCAAAAAAAAATTGCCCCTTTTTTTGTGGCCGAAGAAATTGCTCTGATACCAATTGTTAAGAATCAAATATTGAATACATAAATACCACAATATATCCACAAATAAATATAGAAGAACCACACTTGTATTATTATCAAACCCTTATGGTAGGGCAACACCATACAATGGATCCTATTATGGAAGGGATCCTCTCATGTTCACTTGCCTCTATGAGGGGGCATCCTCCTAATGAGCTTCAGCTCCAAATACAATATTTCTTCTTTACACCCCATTACATTGCTTGGACCCCTTTATATAGTGCTACCAACCACCTAAGAACATTCTAGAAGAGGAACCTTCTAGAAGTGGAACCTTCTAAGAAGTCTTCTTACATTTATTATATCTAACTACCATGGTGGGCCTTATTTAATACTATAGTGGACCTAGTCCACCTTACACTGAATGGCCTCCACTATTATCACTANGCCCCCCCCCACTACCTCTCTAGCTACACTACACTTGGTGGAGGGCCCATAGTGATAATAGTGGAGACCATTCAGTGTAAGGTGGACTAGGTCAACTATAGTATTAAATAAGGCCCACTATGGTAGTTAGATATAATAAATGTAAGAGGGCTTCTTAGAAGGTACTGCTTCTAGAAGGTTCCTCCTATAGAATGTTCTTAGGTGGTTGGTAGCACTATATAAAGGGGTTCAAGCAATGTAATGGGGTGTAAAGAAGAAGTATTGTATTTGGAGTTGAATCTCATTAGGAGGATGTCCTTTGTAGAGGCAAGTGAACATGAGAGGATCCCTTCCATAATATGATCCATTGCATGGTGTTGCCCTACCTCAAGGGTTTTCTCATAATAAAGTGTGTTTCTTCTATAGTGTTTTGTGGATCTATTGTAGTATTTATGTATTTGATCTTTGGTACTTAACAATTGGTATGTAGAGTAGCTAGAGATGTAGTGGGGTGGCCCGAAGGGACCATAGTTATAATAGTGGAGGCCATTCAATGTAAGGTGGACAAGGTCCACTATACTATTAAATAAGACTCATTGTGCTAGTTAGATATAATAAATGTAAGAGGACTTACTAGAAGGTTCTACTTCTAGAAGGTTCCTCGTCTAGAATGTTCTTAGGTGTTTGGTAGCACTATATAAAGGGGTTCATGCAATGTAATGGGATGTCAAGAGAAGTATTGTATTTGGGTCTTGTAGCTCATTTGGAGGTTTCCCCTGCCCTGTGCTATAGCTCTCTGATCTACGTGTGGGGTATAACAATAGTACTCGGCCCAATATCTCAGGGCACCAACTAAGGAGGATAGATCGTGCCCTTAGTCGCACTACCCATCTACCTAGGTACTAGAGAGTATATTCTCGAGTGTTGTTCTCGGTGGCACTATACCAGTCAGGCAGTCGATCAATTTATCTACAGAGAGCTTCAGGATATCCATGTTGATCTGTATATAGGTGTTGTTTGATGTGTTACCACTCGAAGGAGTACCAACAGGGGTTACAAGGGTGGCCAACAATGTGCGCTTAAGTACCACTTGTAGTTCATGTGTGTATGTGATGCAGGAGCATCTCCCACATCAAGCAAGCCAGCACCGAAGCAAAAGACAGTTGGACAAGCGCCAGCGCAAATTTTGAAATTTCCTTGGAATTGTTGCACGATCTTAAATGAAGCCATTAAGAAGAAGCACACTTGTACAATGTAAATGGACCTTGAGCCTTTATCTCTCGTCCTTAGTAGGTAGAAGGCATTTATAATAGTTAATGCAGATAGATAGAATTTAATTCTAGATTAGACAGTTTTAGAGCGCAAGAGGGAAACGGGATATAGACACCCTCATTTGTGTATTGTATGATTAGATGGAAGATTGGAGAAAGAGCATGCAGAGAGTTGTGTAAGAACACCCATGTACAGATATTTGGATTAATAGAAAGAGTTGATTCGAATTCATGGTTTTGTGTTGTTCTCTGTATATTGATGTTGAATGATATGCTCATGAATGTTTGCTTCCTGTTATACATTTGCTTTATGTGCTGTGTATATGATTTCATGTTTTAAGTTTGAAGTCTGAGAGGAAGTAGGAATGAGTTTCAATTGTTTCTCTATCTGAACAAGAGTTCCTGCAAGGAGTGCAGTCGAAAGTGTCCTTAAGGAGTGCATTGACAAAGGGTTCAGATAGGGTAGCTTTTGTTCTCATTTCTGCATAAGTACAGACAGGCACCGGAGCCGTGCAAGGAGTGCGTAGGCCGAGTGAAGTCTCAGGATTGCGAACCTGAGAGGGAGAAGTTAAAGACTGTTGTTGCAGGTGTGCGCTGAGTCAAAGATTTTCAACACTTGGAAGTGGTTGAAGATTTTCCGCAAGGAGTGTGTGCAAAGGTTTTTTCTTAAAGACGCAGAGTCGTGGAAAGGCCAAAAGGAAGAAAACCCTCGAAGGAGTCAAAGGAAGGAAAGGATAAGTACTTTGAATTTTTTTAAGCAGGCATTGCAAGTTTGCGGAGGAATACTTGGTCATTCGCAGAAATCATCGAGGAAGAACGGACGGCCGAAATTCCTTGAGGAGGATTCGCAAATTTTCGTGAGCCGTTAGATCTCACAGAGGAGTAGGGGAGATACGGCGAGTATTCCCAAAGGATTCAAAGCTCAGGAGGAGCAGGACCGTAGATCCGAGTCACAAGGACCGTCGGATTTTCACGTGAAATTCCATATCGGGGTTTCGTGGGTGGAAGTCCTGTGAACGTTGCAATGGGAATCACGATATTCTGATACGCGATATCCCGAAAGCCAAGAGGATTTGTGCCGAAATCCAAGAGGATTTGTGTGGGCCATAGCGGAGTCGGCGAGTGGACAGGTGGCACATCATTTCGGAGTTTCATGGAGTAAATTCCTGAACTTGTTACATTAGGATTTGCGATATAGCGAAGTCCGAAATCTCGACGAGGTGACAGGGCGTGTAAAAGTCAACTCGCGCGTGTGTCGTCTAATTGGAAAATCAGGATTCGGGAGTCGAGGATACGAATTGTTCGATATTGCGAGTGCCAAAATCGCGATAGGAAAAAAAAATCTCGAGAGGAGAAGAAATGGGTCAACGTTGACTGTTGTCGGGTTTCGGGGATTCATGAAATCAATGCTCGACCACCAGACTCGCAAAGTTGCGAAGTCCGATCTCCTGAGTGGAAAGAGGGGATCGCGTGAGAGTTGTTGTGGGTGCATATTTCCCGATAGGGAAATAGAAGATCCATTTAGAGTTCTTCGGGCCATGGAAAAAGGAAAGATCCTGTG
>JASDQU010380895.1:0-11219 GCA_032191745.1 Picea mariana | reverse complement strand
CAGGAGTTCTTGTTCAACACCCTCCTTCTTCTTCTGGAGTGACTTTCTCCAAAATGGAAGATCTTCTTCCATGTGTCCTCCTCAAATCAATGGCTCTAGCCGGCTTCGGGAATTCAGCCTTCGGAAGTCTCAACTTCTCCACGCTCTGTTTCTCCTTGATTTTTTTTACCTGGAGTCTACGATCTAACGATGCATGTCCTTCTGGATCTGATGGTCCATATTTACTTCGACTCTTCGAGGTTTGGGATTTTCAAACTCCCGCACACTCGTTCCTCCCGGAGTGCTTTCACCCGAAGACAACGGATTTTCGCCATGCGTCCCTCTGGATCTAACAATCCATATTCACTTTGACTCTTCGAGGTTCGGGATTTTCAAATCCTGCACACTCGTTCCTCCTGAAGTGATTTCACCCGAAGACTTGGATCTGTTGACATGTACCCTGTTGACAAACAACGACCAAGATCTGCTTCGGGTCTTCGGCGATTATGCTCTCTCTTTGAGCACAAACTTCTGAAGTGCTCTCACTTTGGAGCTGTGGATCTTGTGCCACCTATCCCTCTTGACGATGAACGATCCCTAGTCACTTCGGGACTTTGGCAAGTCCACTTTCCTGTGCACACAAATGACTTAAGGCCCGTGCACTTTACCTAGATCCGACAGATGTCGATCCCTCGCGCTTAGATCCAATGGTTGGGATCTGTTCTCCTCCTCACGCGTTCCTCCTTCATCCTAGACCCTGATGTGATGATCCATATCTCTTCCTGCAGTTGATCTGATGGTTGTTGTTGCTCCTCCTCCTGATCTTATTTGTTCTCCCAGACTTGGGAAATTTTCTAAGTGTTCAAAGGTTTTGGTTTTTGAACCTTCTCCTACGAAGCCGGTCAAAAGGGTCTCGTCTTTGATTTTCCTCATGATATTTGACAATGAAGATTGTCCTCGACTCGGGTGCACAATTGCTCTCTGTGTGCAAACTTGCACTATTCCTCTCGAGCTTGTGAATCTTGGAATAAGTTCACTTCTACGCGCACTCCTTGCACTATCTCTCTTGAGATTTTGCTTACTCAGGTTCTAAGGTTTCAGTCCCTTGTTCCTCTTATGAGTCCGACTGCTTGGGTCTCGTCGGTATTTCTGCTAACACTATCTCTTCTGAGCTTTCGGATTCACTTAGTCTCTTAAGGGTATTGACCCTTCTACTCCCTTCAAAAGGCTCTTATGCCCTCCTAGAAACCTCTCGCTCAAAGCACACCTTGCTGAGATTCTTCTACAAAGTGTTCAAAAACTCTGAGTATACTACTCTGATACTACTCTTCTTGGACTCGAAAGAGAGTTCTCCTTATGCAGTCTTGCACCTGCTCGATGCCCACCTGGAAACGCTCTACAAAGTTCTCAGTGACTCTGTCTCTATGTGCTTCCTCTGCATAGTTTCTCCTATCAGGTATTGGACAACATTGAGGTTTCCCTTGAGTTGTTATCATTCTGATGCGCCCTCCTGGAACATTCTTTTCTGACTTAATAGAGTTCATATGCACACTCCTTGTGCTGGCTACAGAACCTCCAATGTTTTGTTGTGCACTCCTTGCACAACCCAAGAACCCAGAACAATTTAGCAAACTCACAGACATATAGTGAAGTCTATCTATTCCCCGCAGATGAAAACTTAACATACATCTATAGAATCCATTCATAAGCACAAATGACCTTCATGAATAGATCAATACATACAAAAAGTTCATATGCAGGAAAAACTGCTTTCTTTCTATTAAGATGAATATCTGAATACAATATGTGCAGGTTGGACTGTAACAAAGTCTCATCTCTCTCAAAATCTCTCAAATAACTATGATATCTCTTATTTCCTCCTATGAGTATTTCTAGCTAACTTTCAACTACCTCCTATTCTGTAACAATACTCCTCCAACAGGCTCATTTGGGCATACAAGGAATCTACATATACAAGAAGGTTCCTAGGGTTCCCTCTGAATACTCGTCTACTCGAGAAAAAAAAAAACTAACTGCTACTTGATTTCTGTTACATTAAAGTCTAGGAGTGAAACTCCCATATCACTCATGATCATTTTCTCCCAAGCGTTTTGATCTTCTTCAGTTTTCAATCAGTTCAAGAAATATTTGCAAGAAACACCATTGTTTAAGATTATGAAATGATTCAAAGGTGCGCTAGGGCACTGAGTTGTCGCTCCACATGTGCTTGCTGACGATGCTTCTGCATCATACTCCTCTGCTGGGAAAATCATGAGCTCCTACTCATGGCTCCCTCTGTTATGTTGTTGAGATCCTCCAGGGTCCCAAACCTAAAATTAGAGCTGTCCACTTGCTCCTCTTCCTTGCTTCCTTTGCTACCCTGCTGCTTCTGTAAGTTTTCTTTTCCTGTTCAAATTCTCCCTGCTGACAGTTTCTGGTGTTGACCTCAACATCATCCTCCTTATCTCCTCTATCACCTCTTCTAACTCCTCTGCTGGTTGTCTCTTCTTATGCAATCTTCTCTACTACCCTTCTTCCTTGTCAATGGGTAGATCATCCTAATCCCCCATGTTTTTTTCTTCTCCTATGGAATTATCTTGCCACCATGCTGCAGAATCCAGTTTTGTAGTCTCATTACTGACCTTCTGCTCAGATTCCTCCTCTAACATATTGACTTCTGTAATCTCCTCCTATGTTGGTTCAATTCCAACTTCCTCCAGTTGCTCCCCAGGCTGGTATGCTCCTCCATCTGTTGCCAACTTGACATGTTGGATATGACTACTCTACATATTTATCCTTCTATCTTGGGATTCCAATTCCTCATATAGGTCAACAAAATATGTGTTGTCTTCTTCCTCTTCTGCTGCAGGTGCCAGTGTTGCAGTCATCTCCTGTTCAGCTCACAGGTTGAAATTCTTGAGCAATTCTTCTTAATGCTCTTCTCCTGCAATCTACATGACTATCTCCCTTTGCATGACAATATCCTGGTAGTCCTTTTCTGGTTCTGGATTGTTCAACCAATCCTCCAACATATTCAAATCCATCTCCTACCGAGTGAGCAATTAATCTGAATTCTCCTCTTTCTTTTTGACAATCTCTGTTGGCTGTCCTTCTGTCGCTGCATCTTCAATATGTGCACTGGCCTCTGCTGGGTTAGTTGGCATGAATACCCTGACTCTTCCAACGATCAGAACACTCTTGTGATCCTCCTCCTCTGTGATGGAAGTATTTAACTTTTCATCATCTTCATTAATATGGTCCACAAACCCACATGAGTCTTCATCTATCAACACTCCTTGTTGATATGAACTCATTTTTTAGCTCCTGAGGCTTTCAGGCAGTCTCATTCTAATTCCCTTGCCTCCCTAGAAATCTAGGATTTCTCACCTGCTCTCCTGGCAGTCTATGATATTTTCAGATGATCTCTTATCATTTCCCATCTGGCAATTTAAAAATTCATCTCTTCCCTCCTGAAAATTCATGAGACCTTTAACTGATCTCCCTTCCTCATCACTGAGGGTTCTTCCAATTTCTGGCTCACAAATGTGAACCACCTCCTGTTCTGTGTCATTGAGGTTTTTAGCATGCCTCATCCATCTCCTCAACTCTTGTTGCTACTTTCTGGCCAACAAATTTTGAACATGCCATTTGGCTTTCCTATTCAGAGGCCATTCGTACCTCTAGTGTACCTTTGTCTCCTGCTGGATCTTTAATGTCAGATGTTCCATTCTTGCTCTGATCTCAATGAGCTCCTTGTCAATTTCTTCTTTAATTTTTTTCTTGCGGTCTGCTCCTTGACCACACTTATGGCCTTCAATATCCATCTTTTTTGTCTTCATCCCTCCTGGTTATCTGCAATTTGTTGCACACGCTGCAACAATATTTACAGAACATCAGTACTCTGTCTCTCTTCACTTGCTGTCCACAGGAACAATTAAGCTTCCGATACCATTTGATGTTATCGGATTATCTCTTTCCACCTTCTCACCTTTGCCTACAATCTACAAACAAAATTCAAATCTTGATACTACTTGATGTAGTCAGACTATCTCCTTCATCTCCTTCGCCTGAAATCTACAGAAGAAATTTCTGCTCTGATACCACTTGATGCAAACCCCCTTTCTCTCCTCATTGCTGCGTGACCTCCCGGTCTAATATCATTCAAATCAAGGAGTCGAATCGACTGTTTGGGCCTTTATTAGACCCCAATCAATTTACACAAGTCCCCTTTCCTCCAAAGGCACAGGTCTTGTGAAACCCGCGGGCCCTTTCTCTAACGCTCTTGGAACTTTTCTATTCGTGGGTGCTAGCTCCTTTTGCTAGGTCCCTCCCTACATGTTACTTTAGGCTGTAACCTCATGTAAACATGCAATTGTAGAGTGACCAACAATGGTTTGATACCACACTGCTTTTCTCCCCACAATTCACCTCCAACTGGCACGTATTCCTTTCCCAATACCATGGTTTCAATTACGGCCCACTCTCAAATTTTTAACGTCCGAGCACTTTCTAGCCCCACAATCAAGCATGATCGTTGATCTTCAATCTTGGGTGATGCCTGTTGATCAATGACTACAATATATCCTCTATCTGCCTTGGTCAACTGTCAATCAACGACCCTTTTCCTCCTTTTGCATGCACTCCCCGATTTCATGATTTATCGACACGTGCCCACCTCTCGAATTGACGACTACGATTGATTTTTTCGTTAGGGCTTCAAGAGTTTCAACTCTCAACTCTTTCTCCCTCTGAAATGGGTATCTTCCAAAGTGGAAGATATGCTGACACATGTCCCTAGAAAACGAACGATTCATATGAACTCTGACTCTTTGGCCTTTGGGAGTTCTTGTTCAACACCCTCCTTTTTCTTCTAGAGTGAATTTCTCCGAAATGGCAGATCTCCTGCCATGTTTCCTCCTCAAATAGATGGCTCTAGCCTCTTTAGGAATTCGACGTTCAAAAGTCTAAACTTCTCCACACTTTGTTTCTCCTGGAGTGTTTTACCCAGAGTCCACGATCTAATGACGCGTGTATTTCTGGATTTGACGGTCCATATTTACTTCGACTCTTCGGGGTTCGGGATTTTCAAACTCCTGCACACTCATTCCTCCTGGAGTGTTTTCACCCAAAGACAACAAATTATTGCCACACATCCCTCTGTATCTGACGGTCCAGATTCACTTTGGGTCTTCAGGGTTCGAGAGTTTCAACTCCTGCACACTTGTTCCTCCCGGAGTGCTTTCACCCAAAGACTTAGATCTGTTGACATGTACCCTCTTGAAAACCGACGACCAGAATCTGCTTTGGGTCTTCGACAATTCCTCTCTCTCCTTGACCACAAACTTCTAAAGTTATCTCGCTCTGGAGTTGTGGATCTTGCGTCACTTGTCCCTCTTCACGATGAATGGTCGCTAGTCACTTCAAGACTTCAGGAATTATTCTCTCTTGTGCACACAAAGGACTTAAGGCCCATGACTTTACCTGGATCCGACAGATGTTGATCCCTCACGCTCAGATCCAATGGTTGGGATCTATTCTCCTCTTCGCGTGTTCCTCCTTCATCCTAGACCCTGATCTGACGGTTGTTGTTTCTCCTCCTCTTGATCTTCTTTGTTCTCCCGGACTTGGGAAATTTTCTAAGTGTTCAAAGGTTTTGGTTTTTGAACCTTCTCCTGTGAAGTCGGTTTAAAGGGTCTCGTCTTCGCGTTTCCTCCCGATATTTGACAATGAAGATTGTCCTCGACTCGGGTGCACAGTTGTGCTCTGCGTGCAAACTTGCACTATTCCTCCTGAGCTTGTGAATCTTGGAATAAGTTCACTTCTGCGTGCACTCCTTATGTTGTCTCTCTTGATTTTTTTCTTACTCAAGTTATAAGGTTTCAGTCCCTTGTTCCTCTTACAAGCCCGACTGCTTGGGTCTCATTGACATTTTTTATAACACTATCTCTTCTGAGCTTTCAGATTCACTCAGTCTCTTAAGAGTCTCGACCGTTCTAATCCCTTCAAAGGGTTCTTGTGCCCTCCTGACAACCTCTCGCTCAAAGCACACCTTGTTGAGCTTCTTCTACATAATGTTCAACAACTCTGTGAGTATATTCCTTTGATACTTTTCTTCTTGGACTCGACAAAGAGTTCTCCTTATGCACTCTTGCACCTGCTCTATGCCCACCTGGTAGAGCTCTACAAATTTCTCAGTGACTCTGTCTCTATGTGCTTCCTCTGCACAGTTTCTCCTCTCAGGTATTCAACAAACTTGAGGTCTCCCTTGAGTTGTTATTGTTCTGATGCGCTCTCCTAACACATTTTTTTCTGACTCAACAGAGTTCATATGCGCACTCCTTGCACTGGCTACAGAACCTCCAATTTTCTGTTGTGCACTCCTTACACAACCTAAGAACCCATAACAATTTAGCAAACTCACAGACAGATAGTGAAGTCTATCTGTTCCCTGCAGATGAAAACTTAACATACATCTATAAGATCCATTCATAAGCACAAATTACCTTCATGAACAAATCAACACATATAAAAAGTTCATATCCAGGAAAACTTCTTTCTTTCTATTAAGATGAACGTATGATTACAATATGTGCAAGTTGGACTGTAACAGAGTCTCAAATCTCTCAAACGCCCTCAAAGAACTATTCTATCTCCTATTTCCTCCTCTGAGGATTTCTAACTAACTTGCAGCTACCTCTTATTCAGTAACAATACTCCTCCAACATTCTCATTTGGGCATACAAGGCATCTACATATACAAGAACATTCCTAGGGTTCCCTTTGACTACTCGTCTACTCAAGAAAAAAAAACTGACTGCTACTTGATTTCCGTTACATTAAAGTCTAGGAGTGAAACTCCCAGACCACTCTCGATCATTTGCTCCCAAGCGTTTTGATCTTCTTCAGTTTTCAATCAGTTCAAGAAAGATTTGCAGGAAACACTATTGTTTAAGATTATGAAATGATTCAAAGGCGCGCTAGGGTATTGATTTGTCTCTCCACGTGTGCTTGTTGACGATGCTCCTGCATCAGGAAAACAAGAGATTTTGGTTGGGACTGTTGTTGGAGGGTAAAATTGCAGAATTTTCTTTTCTTTTCTAAGGATTATGATGTAAAATTTGTACATGTATTTTGGTAAGGCACTTTGCACCGAGGAGGGTGCATAATTGTAGGGGAGGGAGAATGTAACATCCTCGCTATTATCCCCATTTTAATTAATGTATAATGTAGATATGAAATGTGGCTATGGCCAAGAGATGTATATGCGAAATGTATTTTCTAAATTTAATAAATAAAATGTTATGATAGTTGTTGGGGGATATGGACATAGATGGGGGATAATTTTTCCAAAAGAGAAGTGAGTGTCTATGAGAGCCCCACTTTTATGGGTATTAATTCAACCCACTTTTCTGAATTTTATTATCATTTGGGACAACCTTCTATTTTTTGTTTGAGTGTATGGAATCCCAATCATTAAACTCATGTAAGAGGATGGGTGTGAAAGTCACATCTCATAGTTATTGGGAGCATGGGGATGAAGTACAATCAACATTGGGAAGAGTGAAAAGCCAATTTACTTAGGGAAAAGAGATGAAATTTGTATGGGGGGAACAAACAATTTTTCATAGGCATGTTTTTGCATGAACAACAAGCAGAAAACATGGAAGAAGAGGACTGGAGCTAGAGAAAGAAGGATAGGTGAATTTTGGAACATGCTGGATCTCTTTTGGAGTGTTTTGGAGCTAAAGAATGAAGAAACATGTTATTAGTTTTGAAGAGTGAACTCTTGTGTGAGTTGCACTATAACAACAAGTGATTGTTGTTGTTTTCCTTGTAATTTTCCTAGTAGTGAGTCCCCTTGAATTCCCAGTAGTAATATTCCCAATTGCCTATGGAGGAGAGACCCTAATAAATGAATGAGATTCCCAATTAAATGAGAGTAGTGAAGTGGTACATTATTTGGGTTTGGAAGGTCAAGAGGAAGAGAGCTGGTGGAAATTGGGATAGTTGTAGGAGAATGATAATGGGCTGTTGGATATCTGAGTTGTGAGGGGACAGTGAGAGACACCTTTTTCTTGTGGATTCCTAGCCCCATATTGGGGGTTACTTGATGTTGATATTTTGAACGAAAATTATATGGTTGGGTTGAACGTATGTCCCAAGCAGCTAGATGCACAATTGTTTTAAAAAGATAAGTGTTTATCTGTATTCCGAGTTAATTTATGAGTTTAACTGTTGTGCATTTTACTTTGTGAATGGGAATGATTTATATGTTGTTGTAGATGAGTTTGTTTTTTGTATTCAAGTTATTTCATCATGTTGTAGCTACATATAGTTATGAGTATCTAAAAATGAATAAATCTATGTATTATTCATAGTTGGTAAGCTACATGAATTTAATTAGCTGATTTTTTTTGAATTTATGTGTATTTCCACAAGAAATGTTCCTCAGTTAAGATGGGGAATGCTACACTACGCTCTGTGTGATCTTGAAAAATCGGAAATAGAGCAGAAAGTGTTTTCTTGTCTACGTATGCTCTTTTCTTTTTACTTTGTGTGATGTCGAAAAATAAAAAAACAGAGAGAAAACTTGTATTTTCTAGGTAAGCTAGCCAAGATACAACACCTTTGTTGTTGTCGAGAAACAATTTTTTTTTGTGTTTGAACACATCAAAATATATTTTTTGAAAGACACACCTTGAGGCAGAGTTCCAACAACAACAAAAACAACCACCATCCTCCTTCTTAAGATTATAATGTGTTTTTTACTAGCTCACTTGGTTGAAAGTTTCTTTATTTAATAAGAGGTCTTGAGTTCAAGTCTTTTTTTTTGTTACTTTTTGAAAAATTTCATGCATTCATTATAATGTGCATTTCACTTAAAGTGTAAAAGTTGTTGGACACGTAATCCCTTTGGGTTGCGTTACTTGTAATTATAATGTAAATATGAAGAGTTGTAGGTGATAGGAATGGTCACCTGTTTGGGAAGACCAAGAGTCATTCAGTTATGTATATATGCACCTACCTAGCTAATGAAAATAATCAAGTGTGGAGTTATTATCTGCCACTCTTGGCCTGATAGTGGTATCAGATCCACGTTAACTCCATGAATTATTGTCTTGGTGTTTCCTTTCCCTGAGCAAACAGGAAACACTCGACCTTATGCGCTCCAGTCTTTCTGATTCCCTGGTCATTCCTCTGTCTATTAGCCTCCTTCTCTCAGGCCACCCAGTCATTTGTTTAAACTTATTTTTGTACTCCATCCATAATGTCTCTACAATATTTTTCCTCGACTATCCCTTGACTCGAGCTCCACATATCTCACACTCACACCTCCCTTGATCGTTATGCTCAAATTTCTTGGAGTTGCACAATGCAACCAAGTCACTCAACCCTAAACCTAATTCATCAACACATAAAACCATAGAAAATTGACTACATATCCCTCGACTTAGTAGTCTTGAAGTAATTGTTTCGTCGATCGTTCACTAATTGGTCCTCGCACAATCTATTCGAAGAGCTTGTTTTTTTGGGCTTAATATCACATTGCTAACATTGGTTTTTGGCTTGTCAGTGACCTCGTTTCTCTCACCGTCGAACTTAGTTTATTATGAACTCACTCCAGTGTGAAATACCACATCTTATGCAACGGTTTTGTGTTTTTCTTGTGGTGCGCCAAAGATTACACCTTCCATTTTGAGCCCACAAATTCGAGTATGATATCTCTGGATAGTGTGGCTTAGTAATTCGCACAAATAGAGATATAACAAGGAATTTAATGTGGATGCAAACCCTTGCCCTATAATCTTCATATTTATAAATTATTGTAAAGTTTTCCCTCTACTCTTCATTATTTTTCAAAACTTATTGTTTCCAAAATACAACCTTCATCAAACGACTATATTTGTTGACTTTGGTTCTCCATTTTGAAGTTTCCAAAAATGGTGAGAGAGGATATACAATCTAACATGAGTCGCACCTATTCTTCATTTCGAGGACTATCAAATGTTTTGTGTGAGATCGCAAGCTACAGATTATCTGTTGCATTAAATCTATTATCTGAAACTTCAATCCTTGTCTTGGTATCCAAGGACACAATATTTTCCAGTGGTAGGATCAAAATGACACCAAACCTTCATAAGTCGTGGTAACTCGTTCTCTATCACTATAGTTTGTTCCAACAACATAGTGGGTGTCGATTGTATAATGGTACATGAGCTTCTAGTCCCTTGATTAAAACACATGCTAGATTAGATGTGATGTACATTAGATGATGCATGAGTTGCCAATCTCTTGATATNTTTGTGTGAGAGTCCATCATTTTTATACAACCAGGATATTTCCTACACCCCTCCTAGTTCCATTGTCCATTTTAATGGTGAAGCCCAATTATATTCCTAGCGCAACGAGACGACTCTAATTTTTTATTTGAACCAACTCCGTTATAGTTTCATTTGCTAACATGTGCATCAAGACAAAAGGAAATGCATTATCTTGCATCTACATGTGGATCTTCCAGTACTCCAGTTTCTAGACAACATAGAGGAAATCAAAGAAGAAACAAAAAGAAAAAGATTAGAGGCAAGGGGGGTTGGCATTATCCCCGCGAAAAATTTAACCTTCATTTTACCTGTTGTGGAATAAATGGGTCACATGAAGACCATGACTACATAATCCCATGGAAGGATATCAAAGAAGAAAAATATAGAACCTCAGACCTTGCGAAAGGTAAATCACCTACACATTATGTTGTTTCCTATTGCAATACAAGAGTAAATGAGATCTCTTTAATAATTCATTTTATTCTTGGGGAGATTCATGGCTTCTTGACACAGGCACGACCTATCACATGAAATTTCAAAGATATTTCTTCGAATACTTTGATGAAAATGTAGATGGCGTAGTGTACTTTGCGGACAAATCAAGTCTCAAACCTTCAGGAATGGGCACCATCAGGATTAAGTTTCCTGGACTCTTGAATTTTCTTTTGCACAATGTACTCTATCTTCCAGAGCTACAAAGAAATTTTTTTTCCCTTATGCACATCAGATAGCAAGGCCACTCTGTTCATATGATCGATGGCAAAATTGAGATAAGGAAGGATTCTGATAACAAGTTTGTTATGACCATAATAGAAGATGGAAGAATGTTGAAGCTGAAAGGGTCTGCATACCTCTCTCATCATGACTCAACTATAATTCCATCTATTCTTTTGTGGCATGCTATATTTGGAAATATTA
>JASDQU010380892.1:1015-11193 GCA_032191745.1 Picea mariana | reverse complement strand
CAGACCCCTTTAAGTTTTTCGGAAGGGATGGAAAACATCAAGAGTTGGCTCCATTCCTTTAGCAAAGTCACCCTGTGGGACCTTTCATCTTGGAACTAGGACGACTCTTGGCTTAAGTGGGATTTGGGGGACTATCTGTAGCACTTAGAATCTGAAGCTCAAACCCTCTTGGATGCTCTTCAAGGGTGATCCCCCTCCTCAGCTAGGAAGAAGGACAAAAGAGGCTGGGGCTCTACGTCTGGCTGTTACTCAACTGCAGCTGGTTATGCAGCCTTGCAAGCAATCCCTTGGGTATCCCCTGATCCCTCGGTGTGGAGAAATCTCTGGCTTCATCCCTCCCTTCCCAAATTAGATCTCTTATGCTGGTCCCTTCTGCACAACAGTATCCTTTCTTGGGAAAACCTCTCAAAAAGAGGCTTCGAAGGGCCCTCTCGATGCCCTCTCTATGCTTGTCATGTTGAAACCTCTGTCCACCTCTTTCTCCTCTGTCCCTTTGCTCTGGAACTTTGGAATCTCATTCTTGGCCAGTTGGCTGTAACCCTGCCTTCTTCAGTTACCTCTTTTTTTACCTCCTGGGTCGATCTGGCTCCCTTCTCCTTTACCAATTTGAACCTGCTAAAGCATTGTTGGATGTGGGTGCCGAAAGTAGTCTGCTGGAAACTGTGGCTAGAGCAAAACAACAGGATCTTCAGGGATATAGTAGGGACGTCGGCCCAAACTGCACTCAAAGTGAAAGCGATTCTGGGTGATCTGATAGCCTCAAAGACTAATATCACCAACAAAGTAACCCCTAATAAAGATGAGTATGTCTGGTTCCATGAGCTTGATCCCTCCCTCCTGGACAGAACCAAGCATTTTACCAAACACTATTCCCCTTGGGAAATTAGGCTGGAGGAACAAGAGTTCTTAAAGTGGAGATCTTCTTTGGAGAAGCATATCCTGCAGGTGGATGGGGCCTCGAAAGGGAATCCTGGTCCCGCGGGAAGTGGAGGGGTCCTACTTGACATCTCAGGGAAAATTGTGCTCAACTTTTCCTGGGGGCTGGGTCTAAACACCAATAATACAGCTGAAATTTTAGCAATCTGGCAGGGGATGGCTCAGGCCAGAAGGTTATCAATTTCAAATTTGGCTGTCATAGGGGACTCTAAAATATTTATCCATGCTCTCAATTAGAGGAAGGCTCCCAAAAATGTGGGCTTGGATCATTATTATAGGAAGGTTCTGGTCCAGATGAAAGATTTCGAAGAGGTGAAGTTCTACCACGTCCTCAGGCATCTTAATCAGTTGGCAGACCACAAAGCGAACAGAGGCACCTCCTTGGGCAAGGGAGTCATCAGCGTAAATGGAGCTGAAATTTATGAACCTATCCCTTAGAGTCTGGGGAGAAGGAATTCACCAGAGTTCTCCTGTCAGAAATTGCAGAAGTCTGAAATTTGCCAGGAAGGAATCCAAAGTGTAGGCGCGAAGGTATGAGGTAGGTGAGAGAAGTCTTGTGCAGGGACACGCTAGAATAAGGACAGGGGCATTAGGATAGACACATGAAGAGCATCCTGACTCTGCTATCATGGGGAAGAACTTCCAATCACAGCCCCCCAGGGAGACAAATGCCCAGGGCAAGCATCCTGAAGAAATAGGTGAGATTTTGAATAGTAGATGGAGAAGAAGGAACTATGCTGGGACGCACTTTCTCCCTGTGTGCTCTCAGAAAATCTCATTGTGAAGCATGCAAATTGCAAAGAAAGGGACAAGACCAATTCCAGTGCTGGAACATATGCTGAAACAGTGCCGGAACATATGCTGAAACAGTGCTGGAACATATGCTGAAACAGTGTTGTATCTTATGCTGAAACACAGTGCTGGAACATATGCTGAAACAGGGCTGGAACATATGCTGAAACACAGTGCTGTAACATATGTTGAAACACAGTGCTCGAACATATGCTGAAACACAGTGCTGGAACATATGCTGAAACAGTACTGGAACATATGTTGAAACAGTGTTGTAACTTATGCTGAAACACAGTGCTGGAACATATGCTGAAACAGTGCTGGAACATATGTTGAAACACCGCTGTAAAAAATGTTGAAATAGTGCTGAGACATATGTTGAAACAGTGCTGAGACTTAAGCTGAAATAGTGACTGGAGTTTTGGCATTTAAATTTAATCCAGTTCTATTAGAAGACGTACAGGAACTAGTTCAGTTCACAAGTCTCTAGCTATAGAAGTAGAATGGTTCAGAAAGACAGGCCCGATAAAATTTGAGGCCATTTGTAATCAAATCTGTGGCTAGTCCACCCCATTAATATAATCTATAACTGTTTCTGTCCAAAAAAAAAGAACACAGTCAATGTCGAAGTCCCCTATTCTTTCTTCAATGCATGCCTTTTCTTTGAAAACCTCTGATAATCTGACATGTCGGTGGTCATTCAAGGTTTCTCTCATCTGTAGTAATATTTTTTCTGATTCTTTCTAAGGTTCTTCTTGTTTTGGATCTGCCTTAGGGTTCTCTTGAGTCAGATTCATTCTTTCAAGCTTAGCGATCATTCTAGGGCAATCCAATACTTCGTGGTCCATAGCCCTACAACAGAGACAACTAGGTCTTCTTCCAGGGCATTCCTTAGCAAGATGTCCTAGTCTTCTGCAACTGTAACAGAGGGTCAATCCTGTCTTTCTTTTAAATGATCCCCAACTTCTCCTGTACTATGCTCTAGGATCATAAAGGTTAACCTGCAACAAATTTTTTCTAGGGTCATGCATCCATTTGTTAGTCCAAACATTCTTTCAATGCATGGGTATAACATATCTTTCATTATTCTTATCATATCTATTCATATCAAATCTTCTTTCATCTATTAGTGCCCTGGTTTTTAGGCTAGGATAAAATCTATCAAAATACCTAGATTCATAATCTAGAAACAAAAATTTCCACTTATCTTACTTTTACATAGCACAAAGCTTTTAGATCTAAGACTTTTTAACTATTCTTACCTTTATCAGAGCACAGATCTTACAGATCTTACCTCTCTTCTTCAGATCAGATTTATTCTCTTGATATCTAACCTTCCTTTCTGCAGATCAGATTTCTTTTCTTCATATCTGACCTTCCTCTTGGTACAAAGCTTCATGAGTCAAGTAAAATGTTGCTCACTAGGGAAACAGATCTACGCACAGATCTTTCACACTTTTAGATCGAATCTTTGCACAAATTTTCTTCTTCCTTAGTTCCCAGCAATCACAGTTTCAAGTCCCGGCAACAGAACCATTTGTTGGCACAGGGGCAGACCCAGAGTTCAACGCTACAATAGCGCACCAAAAAAACCCTAACTACCGGCCCTTTCAGCAACACTTGTGAAGAAGATGAAATCTCACCTGAGGTAGAGGCAGGGGTGGTTGTAGGACTCAGGTGTATGCAACCTAGCTGGGACACAAATCTGTGACAATACCATCTAATAGAGCACTTAGCACTGTCAGTTCCATAATTTACAATCTATAACCACTTCGTTGGTAAGACAGGGCTTCGCAACATCCACACTAATCTACTATATTAAGCACTTAGCCTAAATAAATAGGTCAGATCTAGTTGATCAAGCACTGATCATATTCATGTATATCAGATCTAACATTCTACACATCATTAGCACTAAGCATAAGAAAATCTATATAATCATCTCAAAGCACTAAGAAAAATAAGACATAAACACATTAAGATAAGCACAAATCAAGATAACACAATGTTTACATGATTCACCCCCACCCTGGGGCTACGTCCACCAACTCTTCTTATTTATTATATTCAGTCAATTAGTTACAAGCACAAAGCCATCAAAACCCTTACTTCACACAGGACAGAAGATCTGCACAGCTTGCTAGATCCTTCTTCCTTGCTTTACAACACTAAGCCCTTCACACTCTCTCACAACCACTTGCACTCAGCTCTGCAAGCCTCTTACAATCACGCACAAAGCACTTACAATTCTTCGATCACATAGATATAGCACTTAGCTCACCAGCCTACTAGGTCTCTCCTTCTTACATCACCTAGCTACTTATTTATATATTACAAAAGGCCTAAACATGGGTAAACCCATGGGCCGACATCCCATACCCATTACATATTCCCAAAAACCCAAAAAGAGGCCCAAAAGGGGGCCAAGATCCCTTGATATCTGCTTCGTCTTGCGCTCTTCCTTCGACAGGGTGTCGAAGTCCCAAAATAGGTCAACATGACCAAGAAACTCCCAAAACTTGGTCAAGGGCCAACAATTACTATATTTTTTTTTAGTGTATCCATACCATGTTGGCAATCCTCATTCCACTGAAACTTTGTGTCTTTCCTTAGCATTTTCTCCATTGGTGCGGTGATCTGCGCGTACCCTTTTATAAATTTTCTGTAGAATCTTGTGTGTCCCAATGTCTCTCTTAGTTGACAGACTATTTTTTGTGGTGGCAAGTTAACGATTACTGCAATCTTGGCAGGATCTACTAGAAAACCTTACTTGCATACTATATGGCCCAACAGTATCCCAAAAGGTGTTCTGAAGATGCACTTCTTGATTTTTAACGATATCTGGCACTGCCTACATATTTCTAACATCAGTCGCAAGAAATCTACATGGTCTTTCAATTGAATATAGATAGTCCAATCGTCCAGGTATACCTCTAAAAACTAGTGGATAAATTCTTTAAATCTAGCTATGACTACTCTAGAGAATATTGTTGGATCATTTTCCAGTCCAAACGTTATAACTGTGTACTGGTAGGATCCCCATTTTGTAGCACAAGTGGTTTTGTATTTGTCTTATGGTGCTACCTTGATCTGATGGTATCCCGAAAATCTGTTGGTGAATGACTAAGCTTCTTGTCCTCCTAGGTTCTCCAACACCTCATCTATGAAAGGTGTAGAGAACGGATCATGTAGGCATGCATCATTCAACTTCCTCAAGTCAACATATATTCTTATCCCCCCTTGTTTTTTCTCCTCAACTACCATCGGGATTATCCATTCCAATTCTTCTATGGGTTATATGATTCTAGCCTCCAACATCCTATCGATATCAGCTTTGAATTTTTTATTATATATCAGATTTAGTCTATATGGTCGTTGTTTGATCATTCTTGCCTCAGCTCTAAGTGGTATTTTCATTTCACCTAGCTCTCTATCTATGCCTTTCATTTCTATGAACGTTGTTGGGAACAGGTCATTCTACTCGCACGGTAATTATGTTATGCTTTCCACTGTTTGCTCATCCCAGTAGTCTCGAATGCTAGCCTTTTTTGGATTCTCAACTGTCCCAATGTTGAATTTATTTACCTTGATCGGTGAAGAAATTACTTTTGATTATAGAGGTGGACCTTCCACTTCTCTTTCGCCATCAACTTCCTCAATCTGGATATCGCTTGGGTCATCTTCCTCTAGTACTTCTTCCTACGCAAGGTAGCATGACAACAATTCTTTCACTGTTTGTATGTTCTGTTGTTGTTATTTTGTTATGAGTTCAACTTCTGGTTCCTTAATGAATATCACCCCTCTTATTTGTTTAAGTATTTCATCTATGTTGGGGATCTCATGCTCAAATGAGAAAGTAACTGTAAATTTTTTATGTAGTACTATTCATCTCGTAGTTCCTCTATGTAGTTCATGGTCTGTATACCAGTTTTCTCGGATGCCCTTGAATGTGTGGATGAAATGATGAGGCCACTCCTATGGTGGTGTCATCTTCCACAATGCTCTACACTTCTCCAAGCATCTCACTGGTGCCCCCTGTCCATCATATTTCTATCACTGGTTTCTTCTTTGTTCTACGCCAAACCTAATGCACATTAATCGCTTACATTGGTACTAGTCCTTGATTTTTTATTTGTGCACGCCCCACCATCTTGCAGGTGTGGCCTTGAGTGTTATATCTAGTGCTAAGAGTCTCTGATTTTCTAACACTTCATCTTCATAGCATGTCAATAATTCTTCTAGATAGTTCACCCCATGGAAGTTGGGAGGTTCCCTTATCTCCATACCTACCCATCTTACTACGCAGTCTATTCTTGCGCATATTCTTGTGGAAAATTTGCGAAGCTTATGTTGCCAATTCTCTAAACCCGTATCTGAGTCTGACGTACATGAGGTGACGCTTCACCAACTAAGTATCCCATCTGCAGTTGGGTTTACATAATCCTCATCTCACACATTTTTTCTGTACAACTGGATAATTTCCTCTAGGTCCAAGCAAGTAGTCTCTACAAACCTTTCCCCTTCTGATGGGTCTAATGGTGCAATGACCCTGTATTCTCCTAAATCAAAGTTCATTTTTCACGTATTTAAGTTCATTATCACCGACTTATCAAACTCCCAATCCAAATGGAGAAATGTTGGATAAGGTGTTGTGTCATCCACTATCTCTATTACTTCGAAGTCAACTTTAGTGCGCACTCCATCAAGGTCTAGCGTCACTCCTTTTAGTCTCCCAATTGGTAGAACTCTGTGTTGATTTGATATTTTTAGATGAATGGGTGAATATCCTAATGTGGGCTCTCCCATACATTTCCATGTCTTCTTGGGTAATACATTGACTTCAGATCCCAATTCCAGTATGATATCTCCCATGTTAAGATCTCCAATGTTGGTGTTCAGCCTGAACTCCCTACTTGTTCTTCTCCTTGTATCTAGGTGATTGACTATTTTCTATTCTAGATTTCCTTTTTTTTCTATGCTACATATTTCTAGCATATTTTGTAATATTTTGACAAAGGATGGATCATTTAGTAATTTTACACATGATTACAAAAAGCCTTTGATCGCATTTACTTATCCCAGGGATTGTGTTGCTTTGGTGTGATCCAACGATGGAGGCATCTTGTACTCGGGTGCTTCCTTACTATGTTGCACAATTGATGTCGACGCAATGTCTAGCTTCATAAATTCTTGTCTGGCCTGCTTGAATATCTCCTTTCCATTCTGCACATCAATATTTCCTTGGTTCGACATTATTATTCACCCATTGGTGTTGTACTCACTCTTGTCATATTGCATCGTTTCCTGTTTTAGTTCCTCCACGTGTAACTATGTTTATGTTTCTTCCTTGATCCCTCACTTCTGTTCAAATCCACTGAACATTCTAATTGTTATGATTCCTCTTTTCCTGGATCTTTCCTAATAGCGTAGTACATTCTTATGTGTCATGATCTGATGTGCGACAATACATACAAGTCACTGGTGGAAGTGGACATTCTCTTGCATAGTGTCCTGGTTGTTTAAAGTTGTGACATACCACTGGTCCTCTACCTCTTACAATGCCTCTTCTTGCTCTTCCTCTACCTTTGTAGCTATCTCTATCCCCTCACGGCATGTTATACTGAGGCTCCTGGTTATACTGTGTGGTATTGTAGTGTGGTTGCATTGTGTTATATGGTTGTTGCACAGTATTATACTATTGTTGCACAGTTTTTTATGGGGATGGTACTTGGTTAAAATGAAGTGCAGCTTGCTCGGTCATCATTTATGCCTGCACCCTGTATTCATCTGATGTTCTCTCTCTCATCAACTCCATGGTTCTACAATCTTTTTCATCATGGCCTATTGACTTGCAAAAGTTGCAATACGATCTCTTTGAGGCTATCTGGTACTTCTGCATCATTGGGAAGTGATATGGACTGTGGCCCTATTTCTTACATATTTCCCACCATAGTCCTCCTGTTGGTAACGGATTTGGAATTCCTGCTGCCATTTACTGTGTGAATGTTAGACATTTATTCTTATGGTGTCCTTCTATCCTACATGTGGTACACCAAACCACTTCTCTTTTGTCCTTACTTTTCTTCTGGTTTAGCTGAAACGTTAATTTCTTCAGATCCTCCTTCAACTCCTCGACGGTTGGATCTATCTTTTGATATTGTTTTTGTTCCAGTTGTAGGGCTTCCTATAGAGCCTCTTCCTGAGTCTGAAAATTTTGTTATCGCAGTGGATATTTCAAGTGTGGTAATAGTGAGTTGACGAACAGGTGCCTATGTTGCATATATGTCATGACATATTTCATCTTTCCTTTCAGTCGCTTGAATCTATGGTAAATCTCCCTTACGGATTCTCCTGGTTTTTGTCTAATTTCTATCATCTCGTTCATGTATTGATCCTTTGAACTTGGCTTCTAAAACTCATTTATCAAAAACTTCTTGATATCTCCAATCATTTTGGTTGTCCCTGGTGGATTGTTTGTGGCTAAACTGTGAAATTTAAGTGTCCTCGTATGTGATTTGTTTTTCTTCCCAAATCTTTTCACAGATAAGCAGGTGCTTCTCCAGGTCCTCCGATGCTTCCCCTTTGAATTCTGGTAACCTGATGGTGGGATCATGTCCTGCCATCCTAAATGTTGAACTACTCCATCTGTGTGATGTAGATACTTGACTAATGTTTCTTGAAATAGCTCCCCTAGTTGTTTTTCCTTGTGTAGATATACTTCCTGCTATCTTCCTTCTCCTTAAATTCGGTTTTCTAAATGGTGATGTTCTTCTTGTTTTGTTAGTCATACATGGGTTTATTGGTTCCACACTGACATTAATATGGATAGGATTACTACCTTTTATTCCCTCTCCTGGACCTATCATCTTCCTATCATATGTCACATGTAGGATTTCCTCAATCTGCTCCACAGCCCGAAGATCCTCTACCTCCTCTTCATCACTTGCCAAGCTCTTCTTCTCGGCTACATTTCTCTTCTTGGTGTTCACCATGTATTGGCAGGGTACTCCACTGCGTGTCCTTCCATCTGTTATCGTGATCCCATTTATCTGGTCATCGTCCATCATAATTGGGTCCAAGGCCTCCTCCTTCTTTCCTTTATCCCCTTCTCCTTCCATTTCTCCTTTTCCTTTCAGTGCTTCCCCCCTTCCCCCATGCACGCAATGAAGTTTAAATGTCTGACTCCATTTTCATTACATCTTTGTTATATAGCAATATCTGAATGAAAGTATAAAATGATCTGAGATACCTGCCTTGAGGTCCCTTCAAGAATTCTTGTTCAACTGTAATTTATGACTTTGCTATACCTACTGCAAACTCTGTGATAAATCCGACAATAATGTTGTCTAACCAAAAATATAATGCGTGCGTGAATTTATTATCAATGCATTGCAGTTGCACGATATCTTCAAGATTCCACTCTAGTTGTTTGATTCGATTCGTTAGATGGTTTTATTTCAATCTTTTGATCCACTCCTACAATATGTGTGGGAAATCACAGAAAAATACTTCATGCAAGTTGGTGAATACATACTTTTCCAGATACTTGCGTGGTGTTAACTTGGGGTTTCTATTATCCTTCTACGTAAACTCTGGCTCCTTTGTCTTCAGCCAACTTTCTATCTCTTCCTTTGTGGGATTCCACGGTCTCAACATCCCCTTTTAGCTCCGCATTCTCTCACCTTTTTGTCGTCCGATCCAATATTCTTTTGACACACCTTCTGTATATCTCATGTGCTCAATCTCCTTGCCTTTCAATTAGCTGACAATGGAACCATTTGTTGGTTTTTCTATTCCATTTTTTCCATTTATCATTACAAATTTACCCTGGTTCATAACCAATCATCTTCCCAACAAAATCCATTAAAGACTATCAACGCCTCTAGTTACCCAGAAGGAAACACAATACATGGAGTGCACTGCGCAGTCTCACCCGATATAGCTCTTATAGGTGGCTGCAATACTCAAGTGTTTGCAACCTAGGACTAAGCGAGATCTGTGCTTATACGTCACAACCTTTATCTAGTATATTTAACATCATGTTATAACATTTATTCTATGTATGCATGTAAAATAGCATATCTACTTAGTCACCTCATTCATTTAATATTCATCAATTAATCAGACACAAATTCACATTCATTCAATTCCACAACACATTGTTATCATGGTTCACCCCCTCCTAGGCTACGTCCACAAAGATCTTTCTCTCATGATTTTATTATGGTTTAGGAAGATATCACACTGCGCATGTTTACATTCTTGGTTCTCACTCTCTTCAGCAGTCTCCTAATCCCTGCGAGGCTGACTAGATCGCACCAGGCTCCTCAACCTGTGATCTAACACTCGGGATAGAGTCATTCACTCCTTCCTTCACTCACTAGCTTAAGGATTCATATAGTTCTTACAATACTCTTTCTCTCTCTCTCTCTCTCTCTCTCTCTCTCTCT
>JASDQU010380887.1:2260-17337 GCA_032191745.1 Picea mariana | reverse complement strand
CATGACATAAAAGGTAGATACAAACACAAAATATGCACTACCTATCTTAGAAAGAATAAGATAGATGCAACACTCTTCCTCCATCTTTATCTTACATTCTTCACATAAAATTTTGAGTGTTTTAAACCTAGATAGATAGTCTCCAAGGAAAGAAAAATCATTTGGACTCAAGGTTAGTATTTGATTTTCTAACTGTTGTTCTCAAATAATATTGAGTTTACCAAGCATAGATTCAATCGTGTCCCAAGCTTCTTTGGGGTCATCAATATCTTGAAGGTGGTACCTTAAATCAGGAGAGACGGAAATTCCGATTAGTCCACGTTCTTTGTCATTCCTATTATCCCACTTGGATTTCTTATCAACATCAGTGCGTGTTTTTACCTTTCCCAAGGTAATCCGGTACAAGACTTTACTTCTTAATAAATCTTCCATATGAGATTTACATTAGAAGTAGTTGTTGCTGGTAAGAAAGACAATACTTGTAGAATCAATATTAAATATGTATATAATGTGGATTTAAAAACTGAAACTGATGATCTGGATGGAAATATCTCGAAAAGTTATGTGGTTTAAAAAAAAACCGGCACTGAAAACAGACTTCCGATGTTAGAGTTATGCCCTTTTAAAAAAAGGCACAATCGGTAACCAAATGACCATGTGATTGAGTAAGTTGCTTTATGAAGTGACCCACTTTTATAAAGAGAAGTGGGGATCACTTTTACAATGAATTTGCTTTATAACAAATAATTTGCATGCAAAATAAATAACTCTAAAATAAAATATTAAAGCTACTTATAGTGATTCACTTTTATACTTGAAGTGAAATACACTTTACAATTTTAGCATGAAACTTTTCAAAAAAGGTAACAAAAGAGAGACTTGAACTCAAGACCTCTTACTTAATAAGGAAACTTTTAACAAAATGATCTAGCAATACATATTGTAATGTTCAAAAGGAGGATTGGGGTTGTTGTTGTTGTTTTTGTGGAAGACAGCCTTGGAGAGCCTGATAAAAAAAAAACTCTTTTCACACAGGAAAAAAATTCCACTTCTCGATGACAACAAAGTTTAGATCTCGGTTAGCTTACCCGAAAGATGCACCTTTTCCTATCTGTTTATGATTTTCCAAGATCGCACAGGGCGCAGGGAAAATATCATATGTAGATCTAAAAGAGTGGAAACTCAGAAATAAATAAAACAAAACTGAAATAAAACCAAAATACTACTTTGCAAAATTTAAAAAAAAAAGCGTATTCAAGCTTTATACCTCCAGATCTGGCTGTAATGGTCGTATCTTGGGAAAATGTAAACCTTTTCGAGTGAAACAAAAAGTTTTCCTGACTGAAACGAGTGCTACGGAGGTGATGGAATAGTCCTCTCAGCCCAAAAATGTATGGAAGTGATAGAAAGTGGAGATGAGGCAACTCGGCTTCACTATCTTGATCTACAACAGGAGCGGGTCTTCAAACAGGCTCTGATACCATGTTCAATAACACAAGTATTCCAATAGAGGATGAACACCTTCAGTAACCACTTACATAACCAGATCAAATATCAACACACCGATTTTTTCACGTGGTAAAACCCCTACGGGGAAACATCCACAGCCCCAACCAACGCAGCCACTTGGAGCAGTTTATTAATGCAAAGAAAAAAATTACAGAGAGATATTACAAGAGAGTTTCTCACAATCGATCATCGACAAATGAGACTCCATGCTATTTAAATAGATATCATGGACCAATCAGGTGTTAATCCATGGATCAATGGCTGTTAAGATCGAGGAGAATATGAATCGTCAGATCACTCTATGTCGGGAACATATCATGACCGTCGGATTTCCTAACTACAAATGCATACTAATGCATACTAAATAAACACACTAGAAAACACACTTTTACCTAACGACATAATAGACCAAGTAGATCTTACTAACTCCTAAGTGTCTAAATATCCTAACAATGGTCAGCGCTAAAGAATGTGATGGAAGTCAAATCCTTCATGGGTCTAGCTGGATATTACAAAAGGTTTATCGTAGGGTTCTCGAGTATAGCTCACCCTGTCACTTCCTTGCAAAGGAAGGATAAAAATGTTCAGTGGAAAGATGATTGTGAGAAAAGATTTCAGCAATTGAAGCAAGTGTTAACCGGTGCTCCGATATTAAGGATTGCAGATCCAAACGAAGATTTTGTGGTGTGCATTGATGCATGCAAAGAAGGACAGAGGATTCCTTAGGTAGAATGGATTCGTAATCTGTTATGAATCCAGAAAGTTGAAAGAGAACGAAAGGAACTATGCAACTCATGATTTGGAGTTGGAAGCCATAGTTCACACTTTAAATAAATGGAGTCATTACCTCATGGGAAGGATGTTCGAACTGAGAACAGACCATAACGATCTAAAGTATTTGTTTGACCAACCAACCTTGAATGCTAGGCAGAGTAGGGGGTTAGAGTTTCTCTGTGAATATAATTTTGATATGAAGCATATCAAAGGGAAGGAGAACAAAGCACTTGATGCACTCAGCAAGAGAGTACATGAATTACATGCTACAATCATTAGCATGTGCTGAACTAATATAAAGGGAAGAATTTCATAGGCTGCAAATACAGATTTGCAATACAAGGATTTGGTAGAAAAGCTACAACAAGGTAAGATGCCACAAAAACTTAAGAATTATAAATTGGAAACTGATGGAACACTTCTGTACAATAACATAATTTATGTACCTAATGTTCAGGACGTAAAACTTATGATTTTACATGAAATGCATAATGTGCCTTATGCAGGGCACCCTTGATATCAAAAAACCCTCAACAAGAGAGACCCCCATTTCAACCTAAAAACATAACTAATATTCATGTTCCTCCTCATGTTTCCTTGCAACCAGAAGTCCCTGCAAATGATGGATGGCAAAATATTGTCAATATGGATGTCTCTCAACATTGTGGCTGGCCCAATTTTTCATTACCTCCTCCACCACCTGTAAATCCTAATATTCAATTTTACCTTGTGCATTCATCTGTTCAATCCTCTCATGCTAGTAAAAGGATCAAAACTGATGTTCCCCATGTGCAAGATAAGAGGAAAGTTGTTGCTTCCACTTCCTCTCCTTCAAATGACTCTTCAAAATCAGTGTCCTCCCGTATGCCTCTGAATGATGATTGTTCCCATGTTATTAGTGAGATACAACCTCATGGTTCAAATCATCCTAAGGCTACTTCCGAGAAGTCAAACGGGGACAACCGTGATAAAGGAAGGATTGCCTCTCAGAGTGGAAAGTATGGATTTTAATTTATGTGTTTTTATGATTGAGTTGTTCAAGACAGTGATCTGCAAAAATTTTGGACATCAAGCTATTTTTGTGGGGATAATGTGGATTATGTGGATATTTACATATTTTTGGATATGATTTGAATTATTTCTGATATTGAAATATCCAAATTTTGAAGGTATTTAAGGGAGTTACAAGGTGGCATGTGTTTAAATGATTATCCAATTGTTCTTTATTTTATAATTTGAAAAGAATAAAATAAGGGAGTCACAGGGGGTCCCACCTACCTAGTTATTACTAAATAAAGACCCTTAACTATTATTATTATCTCTTCTAAACTAAATTAGTTAAGTTAAACTAACTTAACTAAATAAAGTAGTTGAACTACTTCAACTTATTTGGAAGGCATAAAATCTAAATGAGAAGAAGAAACAAGTGGAGAATAGAAGGAGAAAGAAACACTAAGGTTTTCTCTTTTTTTTCATGAGATAGTTTTGGTTTTCATTCATTCTTGAGTTCATTCAAATCCTAATTCTCTTTTTGACAACAGGGTCCTATTGTAGATGGCAAGGTTCAGAACTGAAACAAATCATTCAGATGCTTGTTTTAGGGGTGTTGATCTATCTTTGATAGTGTGTGTATACTTGTTTGTTTATGGATTAAGTTTCATAGTTGATAAAGGATATTGTGCAGAGTCAAATTGGCAACAGTTTGTGGCAAGTTGATCCAAATTATAAAGTTCAGTTTTTGCTTCTTGTCAGAGTCCTTTTGTATGGTTTTCATCGGGGATCTCTAAATTAGAATTTGGTCCATTCCCTCATAGGGGTATTGTAAAGATAAACACACTTTTGATTTCTTGGAATGAAATAGATATGATTGCTATTATGTCTCATTTGTGTGTACCAGTGAATTTGTTACTTTTCTTTTTGATCTCCGCATTTTCTTTTTGTAATCTATATATTTTTCAGAAACTTATATAAATTTTTTATGTTATTTTGTAACATTATTTTCATAAGAAAAATCAAGCTAAATCCTTGTAATTAATACTTGTGGATTGGGAAAATATTTTCTAGGCTATAAAACATAGGGTGATATTCCCGACTATCTTGTCTTATCCAAGAAAGATTCAAAAATGCTTGAGTAAGATAATTCATATATTTTCCTCAATAGTGTGGACAAATTTTATGTCACACACCAATATTTTGTGTGCATTGCAAGCTACACACCACACAACACCAAGGTTCAGTGTGCTCACACCATGCACCAATACTCCTTGTGCAACACCAATTCCAGTTTTCCACGGAATGAAAATTTAATGTTCACACACTACACACTAACATTGCACACACTACACACTAACATTGCACGCACACCAACAAATTTTCATTGCGCTTTGCCATCACTCATTGAGAATTCCTTGCACACCAATATTATGCATGTGCCACAAGCTTTGCACAGTGCGATACCAAATTCTAGTGCACTAACCCACTCACAAATATTATGAGCACGCCACTAATTATGCACCACATAGTGCCAAATTTTAGTGTGCACCCCCTGCATCATTATTTTTCTATGCATCACCAGCTCTGCACCGTGCAACACAAAATTTTAGTGTGCACACTTGCACCATTATTTTTCCGCGCATCACCAACTCTGCACCGTGCAACACCAAATTTTAGTGTGCACACTCACACACCATTATTTTTTCATGCATCACCATCCTTTCACTGTGCAATACAAAAGTTTAGTGTGCACATTCACGCACCGTTATTTTTCGTGCTTAGTTGATTTTTCAATAATTTCGACTCGCGAACTTCATATTCATCTCTAGTCCATACAAGTCTGGTGTTGAACAAGAATCTTTGTTGTTAAATTTCACATGACCATTCCTTTATCCTATAAACTCAATTTGATCTTTGCATAGGAATTTTGACCTTTCCATGTCAAATTCTTCCATAACTTTGTTGTTGAAATTGGGGCTTTTGCCCAATTTCACCCAATTTTCTATCTCGGGCGCCATGGCTTCTCTGTAAACTTAGAAATTTGACCATATACAAGCCCAAATTTCCCCATTATAAATTGAAATTGATTATTTTTAATTTCTAGGCTCGATTCTTCACATTAGCCATGAGATTTCTCTCAATGTTACTGCAATAATTTAATCAAACAAGTTGCAAACATACTCTAGAAATTAATTCTTTGCGAATTTCTGCTTCAACATTTTGCTAACTCGGTCCATCTAGGATCAGTGTTGAAAACTGGGCTCTAATAACACATTGTAGCATCCCCAGTCACCAACTGGGATATTGCACTTAAAATTTTGAACTTTTATACTAATTTAAATCATAAAAATACTCTGCAAATGCACTGATTCATACAAAATAATAACAAAAATATGCATGCAACATACACCGAAATAACCCATGAAAAAAATTCATAAATATTAACGCAAAACATGAATTAACACACAATTGACACTTATGTTTGATTAAAAGAACACATGCGTACATACCTTCCACGTTCCTCCTAGCCTTAGACCGCACTGCACATAACTCTCAACATTGGGTCACCCCATAGCTAGGGATAAAATCCACTTGTGTAAAGGATTTCTAACTAGGTTGATGTATCTCAGACAACATGAAACTTAGTCACATGTGCCAACTCGAACTAACAACCTACAATCCCTCATTTCCCACATGCCTGCCCGACCCCAGAAAGTGTGCCCTTTCTCTGCTCAACAATCCCTTGACTTCCCCTCTTCCTTTTCGAGGATTCAACAACATGCCAAGAAAGAAGTCTTAGATCCATGTAGTTTCACTTTGGCACCTTCAAAAATCAATTCTCAACAATTCTCTCACCTAGAGAGAATTCTCATGGGCCTGACAACCCGCTTCTTCAGTCCATATCCAAAGCTAACCAGGGTACAAGTACATGTACATGTATAGTAAAAATAGGGTATGGGTGATAACTGAGTGAGTGAAGGAATGATGATAGAATAATTGATCCAGGCTGATATTGGTGGCCACCCACCTTTTCCAACTGCCTCAAAACAGTTTTCTGGCAAATTTGGCAATTCACTATTTTTAGCAGTTTTTAACTTCCGGGGCAATTTTGAGGGCCCAAATGAATATTTTACGAGATTGAGGTTCTCAGTGATAAACTAAAGCATGATTGAGCCCCCAAAATTAATCTCCTCGACAATTCCTTTCCAACGAGCTATCATACTCCTAAAACAGAGATCGTATACAAAAGTTACAATCCCAGGAAGTTGATGTACTAACTTACCCAAACGGGGCCCACATGAATTTTGGCACTTCATCTCCTAGGGTTAGGTTTTTTGATGTCTAGGGTTTTTGGAATTCTTGTTTAGTGTAAAAAGGACTTCAGAGCCTCATTGTAATCATGTTATTGCGAATGCCAGTAGCCATCACATCTCTTCTCAAAGATAAGCTGCCACCATTCTAGCAAGTCTTTCACTCTGTATTTTTACAGTCTCTGTACATTTCTCTCATTAATAGAAATTGTGTATTACTATATATCTATTTTTATGGTTTCATCTCTGATACATTTCTTTTATATTATTGGATATCTATGATATCTCTATGCATTTCTTTATTATATCTCCGCTCTCATTTCATGCCGAAAATAATCCAGATCAATAATATGAAAATAACTAAGTCTAAACTATATGTATGCATGTTCCCAACTTGCACTTGTCATGTTGAGAACTACGTTGGGCCCACTTGTCCCCATCCTTAAAACTTAGGATAAAATAATTATCCATAGTTTATATTTTAAGGAATATTAATATAATATTCCTTTGGGATAAATCTCCCCTAGCTTAGCCCCTTATCCTTAACTTTTATCCTCCTTTCCCTATCTAGTGGACTTTAGCCCCCCAGTCTCTTTTACATGATTGGCTTACAAAAGTGATATGTTTCCATTAATATTTTCATGTGATTACATATTACAATGATGACTCATTGTTCATTTAACATCTGGCTCTCCAGCCTAATAATCACGCAGGCACTCTGGCCTCAAAATAAATATACACAAAGGCACTCTGGCCCCAAAGCCACACACTTACTCCATTTTACCCAAACTTAGGATGGTGCACACCCTTCCTTTAGTTCACAATCCTCGCACACTTACACAGGGGTGCAATACATTATAAAATGTGTGCACTTTGTTCGTATCAGATTCATGCACATTGAATCAATGCATGCAAAAATGAACCAAAGACCTTGTACCATTCTAGCTCACCGGATTATATGTAATTACATTTAAATTTACAATTAGTACCCATGACTCACTAGACTATATGTTCATTTACATTCATATGTACAATTTGGGTTCATCCTAGGGGTATTACAATAATTTGGATCAAGCCAAAAACATAGAATATTGATAAAGAGGAAGAGAGAAAAACATGTATTTTATGAGTATAGTCTTCTCTAATGAATGGAGCCACTAAGATCCCCATATCCTAAATATGTGTTTTATGAGTATAGTCCTCTCTGATGAATTGAGCCACTAAGATCCCCATATCCTAAATTTAATCCTAAATTTATCAAGAATGGTTTCCCAAGACTAGGAAGAGGTCTGTTTAATTGAAATTGGGATCCCCATATACTAAAAGGAGGAAAACTCCTCAACTAAAGAAAATTGCAAATATCTAGAAATCAAGTGAAATACTTATAGTTTGTACTGCCATCCAAATATTTGACATTCTACAGATTAAGAGCTCCTCTGAAAAAATACAGAAATGAATCCAAGACATTTTTTAATCTATTGGCAATAATTAGGAAGGAATCCCCCATCAAAAATGTATTGTCAACAAATAGTGAGTGGTATGCTCTTTTTACCTCTCACAATTTTAATCTCCGGTAGATTTCCAACTAACTTTTCCCATTTTATCTTACAAATAAAGGATTCGTCCATTATAATGAACATGAAAAGGGAGAGAAGGAATCCCTATATCAAACCCATACAATATTAGAAAAAATAAGTAGGATAACCATTGACTAATGATTCTATCCATGGATAGTTGATACATGAAGCTATCCACAAGACAAAATCAGTGCGAAACCTAAATTTTATCAACACTTTGAAGATGCATGAATGTCTTACTCGTTTAAAGGCATTGGCCATATCCAACTTTATGACCACAACTTTCTATTTCGATTCAAGGATAGAATGGATCACTTCTTGCACTAGGACAATGTTGTCTATTATCTACATGTTTTGCATGAAACCTCCTTGATTAGTAGAGATGATCTTGGGTAGAAACTCCTTCAAGCAAATTGGATATTTTTTTTTTTTGTTATTCTATAAGATGAATTACATAGGGAGGTAGGGAACAATCTATAAAAACAAATGGATTTGTCTCTTTGGGTATTAGATCCAAGAATGAGGAATTCATACTCCCTCCCAACCTATTATTTGTTTATGCATATAACACCATTCTCTTCAAATCATACTTGATGAAATCCCAGAAGAATCTATAAAAAGAAATTAAAAACCCATATGGCTCGAGAGACTTATCAGGATTGGGACCCCAAATGGATTTTTTAGTATCTTCCTCCTCTATTGGCCTTGTTAGTGCAATATTCTCTTCCCTCAAAACTATTTATAGTAAGTTCTCAAGCATTGCCTCTTCATTTTCTCCATCTTCCTGATTGTTTTCTTTATAGAGTGCACAAAAACATATCTTTGTCGCTTTCTTGATCTACTCAAAATTTGATAATTTCTTGCCTTTTTCCATGATAATTTCTCTAACATTATTTTTATGCACTCTAGCCTTAGCCTCTCTATGAAAAAAAATTGAATTATGATCTCCTGATTCTAGACATAGACTTCGAGATTTGAGCTACCAATGTTCCTCCTCCTGCCTCAATACCATTTGAATTTTTTTTTTCAGTTCCACTTTTTTATTTTGAAACTATTGGGATACCTCCTCATCCTATATTTAACTTTGCACCTCTGATAGTTTTCCTTTAATCCACTCTTTCATTATTGAGGGAGAAACATAATAATGCTTATCCCAGTCTTCCAAGGCCTCCTTTACCAATCTGAGTTTTTGTTCCAAATGAATATCAATGTAATAGGTATCCATGACTTCTATGTTGATTTAATCCTCCCAACGACCTCTTGAGAGTTCATCCATAAGGGATTGTACCGAAATGTAAAGGGGCCATAATTAGAGTAGCTTTGAAAATGTAGAGAAATTGGCATATGGTCTAAAGTAAAGGAGGGAAGAATTTTTTACTTGAAGTTATAGTCTTGGAGTAAAAGATTACTATTGATTAGAAACCTATCCAATCTTCCAGCTATATACCTAGGTCCCACTCTCTTGTTGGACCAGGTATACTTCCCTTGTATAGGTTTGACATCCAAAAGGTCCCACCCACTGATTAAGTCCTCTATCTTCTCTCTGAAGGGATCTTAAAATACACTTACCCCCCTCTTTTCCACATAATGTAGGGTCACATTAAAATCCTCTGCTATTATTACAATAAAAAATGTATTTTGAATTGGACAAGTTTAACAATGATATCCAACAAGCTTCTTTATCCAAATAACTAATTGAAATATAAAGATTA
Source organism: Picea mariana (assembly GCA_032191745.1). Taxonomy (NCBI): domain Eukaryota; kingdom Viridiplantae; phylum Streptophyta; class Pinopsida; order Pinales; family Pinaceae; genus Picea; species Picea mariana. Next base: position 7,461 of record JASDQU010380887.1, on the reverse strand, counting down.
AATATTCTTAAATACTCTCCATTTTGAATATTCTTAAAATTAGTCAAGATAGAATTTTGATCTTGGTAGGAAAACTCCACACTTACCATTTGGGGATTTCAGAGAGTGCATAATCCCTCTGATGCTCCTCCTGAGTCTTCTACTATTCCTTCGACTATTTTCCATTACTTTTTTCCTTTCCTAACTTGCTCAGAGGCTTTCATTTTTGTCTATTGGATTAGGAGGATCATATTCTTTTCTGACATGATAAGATCCTTAACCCCCACAACTTTTGGGGGCCTTGCCTAGTCCCTTGCAATTCCAAGAGACTATAATCATTATTTATCTTGTACCTTTAGATTGTCTCCTTTGGAAGAGGCAATAGTCTCTAATTATTTCATAGGTTTTTGTCTCGTGTCCACCATTTCTAAAGTTTTTTGGGAACCCATCATGATGTCCTTTTTTTCTTCTTCCTCCCTAATTATTCAAGATGGATTCCTTCCATATCTTTGAGGCACAACTTCCCCTAAACCCTCATCATTCAAGTCTCCTTTCTTTGGTTCTAATGATTCCACCTCTTTATTTTTAGGTTTTAGAAAGAATGATTCAAAATATTTGTAATTACCTACTTATTCCACTCCCAAGGTGGGAATATCCTCCATGTTGTTCCTCGTCTCTCTGCTCCTTGATACTATTGGTTCGATGAAATGAACTTTCATACCCACACTTGGCACCCCAACTGAGGGTTTCACCCCTGTTCACACTGAACCAAATTTTTGGATTGAAAGTTTCTCATGTACTAAAGAGGCCACATATTTTTGGGCATTTTTCCCCTCTATCACACCCTCCTCCTGAGATAAAATGACATATCTGGATTACCAATTCACCATTTTCCATTTCTCCTCCTTATCATTTTCTTGTCTATTTTTTTGTAGTTTTTAGGAAAATGGTTGTATTCTTGGCATGCCTTACATTTAGATGACAGTTGTTCATATTCCTTTTTTTGAACATGCTTCCAATTATCTATTGTGATAATTATGTCCTCGAGAATTTATTTCTCCAAATCCACCTCTACATAGATCCTGACACAAGAAAATAAGTTCTCTTTTGGTTCCATTTTGTCTAGATATTGCTCCAAGGAATTACCAATGCACCTTAAAGCATCATCATTCCAAAAATTCAAGGGGAGATGAGGGAGCCTCACCCACGCTAGAAATTTTGATAGAGTGTCATTTTCTTGGTTACAATCAGGTGACCGTTTGTTCAGGTACATTCCCCTAGCTCTTAGAAAATACGGTCCACTTCTGAAAATCAAATCTCGATCCTCCTTATACTCAAACAAAAAGTAAAAGAAACCCCTTCCATAGAAGAATTGACAAATATTATCTTTTATGAGGGGTTTCCAAATCCTTTGATCTCGAGTTGGTACCGTTCTTGGGGAGGGACAAATCCTAGTGAGTTGACCCACCAAACCCTGATCTGCAAATGCAAGAGCTTTCTTCCTGGTCGAACTCAGCGGAATTTTAAATTCTAGGATCTCCTCCATCCTCTTGACAAACTTTGATGGTTGTTATTTGAAATTCCATGTATAATCCTCTACCATTGCTTGGAAGGCCTGGGCTTCTTCATTAGGGGGAGGTAGCAGCTTCGCCCCGGGGGAGCTTCCATGAGAAAGCTACCAAAAAATTATTAGTTTTTACTCGCCTCACACGAATGCACTAGATAGCTCCCATTAATGATTATCTTGTTGAATAAGAAAACAATATTATTCACATTATATTTAAGATGAGTTTATTTTTTAAGTATACAATGGATTTTTTTTTAAATGAGTTGTTCTTTTAAATACATAAATATAATTATTTATATAAATTAAGAAAATAAATATATAAAATATAAAATTGATAACTTTTCTAATTTGATACCACGAGGGACTTGCAAAATATTACTTTTAATTTTTAAACATAATTTTAAGTAATCTTTAATATTAACATTATTTTTATTGTGAAGATCATTAAAAACAATTTTATAATGCAATTAATTTTGAAAAAAAAATTATAATTTTAAAATAAATCATTCTAATATTAATATGCGCATATTTTAATTAAATATAAAAAAATTAATTCACAATAAACCCTATAACTAATGGTATAAACTATATCATTTTCATACTATATCATTTTCATTAAAATAACGAGATTTGATGTTATTATTTTTTAAAGCTAGAAATGTGGGTCCTTCTATTTACTGAAAATCAAAGAGTACAAGTTTTCAAAATTGATTCTTGAGCTACCAACAAAGGAAATCAGTCGAGGCATTATTTTCTGAGTAATCATAAAAACGCCCATGAGGCCAAAAACTAAGTTTGGTCCATACATTTATTGTTTATGCACTGATACTAGATTGAAATTGTTGAAAATAAAGACTAAACTAGTACAAAGAAAGCACAAAAAGAAAGATTGGAGATCTTCAATCTTGGGGAGCATCACTTTCATCTTGATGCTGACTTGGGGAAGTCCACGATGGAACAATGGTGCCATGATGCGAACCAAAGAGATGATTATGGAGGTCAAGGTCAGAAGGTGATATTAGCAGAGTCTCTTCAAAGATCGAATAAGAGTTAAAGTTGGTCATTTGTTAAGAGAACTAGAGGCCTCTCACTAATTTGCAAAGCACTGGATTGCACATCATTTCCACTATTATCCATGTTGGAGTCTCTATTTACTAGTCTCTCAACCAGAATTCTCCCAGTGGGTTCCTATCTTGACTTATGGATTTCTTCTTCAATTATGGCAAAGCCCCATATTTCTTCTTCCTACAAAGGCCCAGACGTAAATCCTCTTTCCTTCTATGAGTCTGTGGAGGTGTGCTACGAAATCGAGCTACTTGGAGAAGGAGAAGGAGGGTGTTGCCTACTAGAGGCTTCACGAGTGTAGCTTCTACCTCGCTTTGATTTTCCTTGCTCACGTGGAATTTGATCTAATGCATTTGGACCTAGAGGAGGACAGAACAAATGACGAGAGTTGTAATAGATCTAGAGCAAGGGAATGCTTAAAAACAAAATCCACAACTCAATGAGAAAGACTGAAATACATGAGAAGACCATTACCACACCTTTGTAAATCCTTGAATTCCTTTTACGGTGAGCATTAAACAACTTCATTAATACAACAATATCCTAGAACGAATAGAACTATCCATAAACGACGAACTGAACCTTCATCATACCTTCCAAGTTTAAGGAGCTCGTTGAATGATCTGCTTGAGTAATATCTTCCATGAGTGCCATTGATATTAGGAGGTATGACAGGTACTAGGTGGCACCATGCTAGGGTTGTTGACGTCTTGTCAAGGATCGGCGTTGGACACCCCATCCAGGGATACTATAATATTAATACATATTATCTAATTATAAAATATTTTACTAAATCTTACATCAACTATTCACCATTCTATTTCACTTTTTAAGGAAGCCATCATCTATTCCACTTTTATAATTCACTTGTCAAGAAAACAATGGTTTCCTTCACTTGTTTTTAACACTAGTTTCCCGTTGGTGTATGAGACCGCCTCTGCCCAACAATTTGATTGGTAAAGTCTACGAAGGTATACATACCCTACCCCCCTTTGGATTTGAAATTGTGACCTCTTAGGAGGAACGATATGTTCTTAACCATTAGGCCCACTCAAGTTGTATGGTTGAATTCATATAACACATTTTACATTACAATTTATGAGATTTTTCTATCAATTCTCATTGCTTCATTAAAAGTAATTGATATATATATACTCAAGTAGCCTCTATTCTTGACATCTTAATTCAATATCAGGGAGCCATGAGGCCGACACAGGATGAATTTGATGCTCAAATTGAAGCTCTTCATGTTTGGCCTCAGGTAGCGTAGAAACCATTTGTTTCAGGGCGGTCAGCTGAAGCTTCGTCTCCTCTGACTACTAGTCCGCTTCTAGATTTGAATGCTTATACAACATGGAAAAAAAAGGAGGACAATGGTTTCACAGTGTTTTCTTTATCAGGCTAACTAATGCAATGATTTTTTGTGTTGAGTTTTGGAATATATTACCGAGTTTTCTCAGTCCGGAATGGCAGTGTTTTTGTCAAGGAATACATTTTGTACTCAATAGTTATAAGGATTAGTAGTATTTTAGAGCCTCTAAAATATGACTTGGTATTATTTGGGCTTTTTCTTTTATAATTTCTCTGCATGATTTAGCCACAATGTTTGCTAATACAAAATAACAAAATAACTTGGTATCATCTCGACTTTTTCTTCTATAACTTCTTTGCATGCTTCAGACACAAATTTTGCTAATACAAATGACTTGGTATCATCTCGTCTTTTTTTATTATAATTTTTTTGTATGCTTGGGTCACAAAAAGAAAAATTCACTGCATTTACCAAAATCTTTCAAGGGGAGACCTAGTAAAGTAATCATGGATAGTATTTTCCAATATAAAGAGTTATTAGATAAATATAGGGGAAAGATAAACCAAAAACAAAGTTATCGTATTAATGAGAACTCTGACCTCAAAACTAGAACTCTGGCCCAAAAAACCCATATGTTCAAGCCTAAAAAACATGAAAACAAACCCCCAAATCAAAAAGTGGTGCTACCGGTAGCACCCTTTTTTCAAAGGGGGTCAAAATTACAAAATTTTTCAAGCATGGCCTTCAAAACTCATACAGTAGCTAAGAAAAACCTTAAAATCGACACCTAAATAAAAAAAAATGATGTTACATAAGAAAAACTTTTTTTTTTTCAAAATGTTAAAATTATAGATAATTTGAAATCATATTTTTTGGAGTTGGTACCATTAAAATCAAAACCTCAAAATCAACTATCAAATCGAAAAGTAGTGCTACCGGTAGCACGCTTTCTAAAATTGGGGCATTAAAATGACACATTTGTTTAAAGTGATAAAATAAATAATCATTAGTGTAAACAAAATCATAAAATCACCCCTTAAATGCTTACTTTAAAATCTTAGTTTATAAATCCAAGCATAAGATAATACATAATGTCATGAAAACAATAGATTTAAAAATATGTATTCAAAACCCAAATTTAAAAAACAAAAAAACATTAACAAAATGTGAAAAAAAAACTAAAAAAAACGAAAAAACTAAATAAAATTTCCACTCGAAAATATAACCATATATATATAAACACACACATAAAGGGTGGGGGTGATGCTTGACATCACC